>PVJS01028072.1:0-25767 GCA_004027185.1 Glis glis
TTTTTTTTTTTTTTTTTTGGTACTGGGGATTGAACCCAGGGGCATTCTACCTCCAAGTTACACCCCCAGCCCAATTTTATTTTTAATTTTGAAACGGTCTCACTAGATTGCTGAGAGTCTCATTAAGTTGCTGAGGCTATCTTTGAACCTACAATTCTCCTGTCTGCATCTCCCTAGTACTAGGATTACAGGCGTGCGCCACTACACCCGGCTCCTTAAGGCTTTTAAATAACCTTGTCCTCTGTACAAAATACTAGAAAACTTGGAGTGCACCATCTCCCTTGCTGGTGAGCCCACCAGGTCAGACCCCGAGATCCCCCAGGCTGGCTCTCGCCGGTCTCGCTGCCCGTGGATGGAGGAGCTGATCTCTCTGCCCACACTGCCCTTCCGGTTGCCCCTTGGTCTCCTGTCTCCCCAAGCCCCAGAGCATTTGCCAGTGGGGTGACCCTCGGCCCCCGGTGTCTGCATGCAGCTGTCTCCGTGCTCTGTGTATGGAGGCTGTGCTGGGCGCTCCTCGCTGCCCTCGGGCCAAGCTCTCGCAGCGTCCACTACTGCCCCTTCCGCCAGTCCGTCCCCCACGCCAGCCCTCTCGGCTTCTGCTCCATCACCCCATCTTGACCTGCGCAGCCGCTTCCCCTCCTGGGGACCTTCCTGTGGCTTCCAGCCTGGGTTATAAATAGCCCCGAGCGACCTTACGTGGGCTCACTGCCTCCTCTGACGTTCCCAGAAGTGGGGGACTGGCCCGAGGCTGGTGGCTCCCAGCAGCCCCGCCCCAGCACTGTCGGAGGTACAGAGGAGGGAGGCCGAGGACCGGGCCAGCGGCCTCCCTGCCTCCACTCACACGTAAACAAAGAAGAATGCGGGGCTGCCAGAGCAGACACTGGAGGCTACTGGTGTGTCGCCAGCAGCTGGTGGCAGCTCTGCGACCGAGGCTGGCAGGAGATGACGGCGTCAGTGTCGTGGCCTTGGCAATCTGTGTGCTTGGAGCACATTCCGGTTTCTCGCTCTGTTTTCCCATTTTCTCTCTGTCAGCCCTTTGCATATGCACACCACTCCATAACTCGCTTTTTTCTTAGACTATCAAGGGCATCTTCACGTTTTTTTCTCCAACATCTCTTTTTTTTTATGGTACTAGGAATGGAACCTAGGGGCACTCTACCACTGAGCTACACCCCCAGCCCTTTTTATTTTTATTTATTGATTTATTTGGTACTAGGGATTGAACCCAGGGGCATTCTACCTCCAAGCTACACCCCAGCCTTTTTTATTTTTTGTTTTGAAAGAGGGTCTTACTAGGTTGTTGAGAGTCTCACTAAGTTGCTAAGGCTGTCCTGGAACCTGCCGTCCTCCTGTCTCAGCTTCCCAAGTACTGGGATTATAGGTGTGCACCACCACACCCGGCTTTATCTTTTTGTGTGTGTGTGGTACTGGGAATTGAGCCCAGGGGCATTATACCTCCAGACTACACCCCCAAGCCTTCTTATTTTTTGTTGGAAACAGGGTCTCACTAGGTTGCTGAGAGCCTCACTATGTTGCTGAGGCTGTCCTTGAGCCTGTGATCCTCCTGTCTCAGCCTCCCAAGTACAGGGATGACAGGCGTGTGCCACCACCCCCAGCTGTCTTTCATTTTGAGACAGGGCCTCACTGAGTTTCCCAGGCTGGCCTCAAACTTGTGATCCTCCTGCCTTGACCTCCTGAGTCACTGGAATGATTGGTACGACCACCGTGCCTAGCCAACATGAGGTCATACTTGATTCACAGTAGGTATAAGTGAAACCCAAGCCAGGTATAGCACACAGGCCTGTAATCCCAATACTTGGGAGGCTGAGACAGGAGGATCGCCGGTTCAAGGCCAGCCTCAGCAACCTAGTGAGACTCTCAACAACCTAACGAGATCCTATTTCCAAACAAAAAATAATAAGGGCTGGGAGTGTAGCTCGGAGGTAGAATGTCTCTGAGTTCCATCCCCAGTACCACACATGCCAGAAAATGAGACCCAGATCCCGAGCACCATTGACCTCCTGTGGCCTGTACTGTCACCGCACCGGTGCTGAGCTGGCCGAAGACCCTTCCCTGTGCCCCTTGGCGGACAGTCTATATCACTGCCATTTTTAACCTACCCGAAACCATCAGGACATGCCACCCAGCAGTTACGGGGCGGGCGCCACACCCAAAGCCCTCTCCCAGTGGACAGCCTTTCCTGTGACTTTTGGAGTTCCCAGCGCCCAAGGGCGTTTGACTCTGGGGCTGCCCACCCTCCTTCCAGAACACTCCTTAACCCACACCCACCCCAGATCGTGTTCGACGAGTGCCACAAAGCCAAGAACGCCAGCTCCACCAAGATGGGCAAGGCCGTCCTGGACCTGCAGAGCAAGCTGCCCCTGGCCCGGGTGGTCTACGCCAGCGCCACAGGTGGGCCCGACGGAGCCAGGGTGGGTGGCTGGGCGGGGTCACACATGTCGGCAACCGCTGCCCCGTGCAGCCAGCTGCCCGGGTGTCCTGCGCGCCGTGCCCAGGCCCTGGTCCACGCCCCGCTACTTCTGGGGCAAAGACGGACTCGCTGTCCTCAGGCCAGCCATACCGTCCCTGTCAGGGCCTCTCCCTTGCCAGCTAGCTCTGGCCAACCTCAGCAGGTGCCCCCGGCCTGGGAGAGTTGCTGAGAGCCTCAGGTCCCTTCGCCTGCCCCCCACCCCCAGATATTCCTAGGGTCATGTCCCAGCCCCCTGAACCCCACTCCGCCTCACAGACACAGTGGCCACCTGCCAACTGGGTCAGGAGGAGCTGACTGCTTCCCACACCCCCACACAGGTGCCTCTGAGCCCCGGAACATGATCTACATGAGCCGCCTGGGCATCTGGGGCGAGGGCACGCCCTTCCGGACCTTTGAGGAGTTTCTGCACGCCATTGAAAAGAGGTGAACCGCCTTCCCTGCCTGTGGTGGGGAGCCGGGGTCCCACCCGCCGCTCCAAGGCCTCTTATGAGGCGCATCCACTCCACCTGCACTCAGAGGGACATGAAGACATGAAATCATGCTGGCGTGGTGGTACATGCCTGTAATCCTAGTACTTGGGAGGCTGAGACGGGAGGATTGCAGGTTCGAGGCCAGCCTCAGCAACATAGTGACATAGTGAGACCCTCAGCAACTTAGGCCCTGTTTCTTTTTTTTTTTTTTTGCGGTACCGGGGATTGAACCCAGGGGCATTCTATCTCCGAGCTACACCCCCGGCCCTATTTTTTATACTTTATTTTGAAACCGGGTCTCACGAGGTTTCGGAGGGCCTCACTAAGTAGCTGAGGCTGGCCGCGAACGTGGATCCTCCGGTCTCCACCTCCCGAGTACTGGGATGACAAGCGTGCTCCACCACACCCAGCTCTAGGCCCTGTTTCAAAATTAAAAATAAGCCGGATGCAGTGGCTCACGCTTGTCATCCCAGTACTTGGGAGGCGGAGACCGGAGGATCCGGGTTCGCGGCCAGCGTCAGCTACTTAGTGAGGCCCTCCGAAACCTCGTGAGACCCGGTTTCGAAATAAAGTATAAAAAATAGGGCCGGGGGTGTAGCTCGGAGGTAGAATGCCCCTGGGTTCAATCCCCGGTACTGCAAAAAAATAAATAAATAAAATAAAAAGGGCTGGGGGTGTAGCTCAGTGGTAGAATGGCCCTGGGTTCGATCCCCTGCAATACACATACATAAAAAGAAAAGATCTGAATCGTGTCCTTTCTCTGCTTAGTGCTTCCTGTTGCTGTCAAATAGAAGAGCCCCTCCCCCACGCCCCCCCACCCCAGCTCTTGCCAGCCCTTCCCCGCCGGTCCCCTGCCCAGCCCCGCATCAGTCTTGCCACAGGCTGTCCCTCTCTCTCTGTCCCTGTCTCTCACCCCGGGCGTCCGCCCCTCCCCGGAGGAGGACTCGGCACTTACCGGAGCCTGTCCACAGGGGCGTGGGCGCCATGGAGATCGTGGCCATGGACATGAAGGTCAGCGGCATGTACATCGCGCGCCAGCTCAGCTTCTCCGGAGTCACCTTCCGCATCGAGGAGATCCCGCTGCCCCCGGCCTTCGAGCGCGTCTACAACCGCGCGGCCCTGCTGGTGAGCCGGTGCTCCACGGGGCGGGTGACAGGGCTGACCTCAGGGACCTCGCCTGTGCTTCCCGCAGAGGAGCCTGGCGTCTTCATCCTGCCCCACGTCAGGGGGTCTTCTGTGCCCATGACACCATGGGCATCGACGCAACCCCCTCCCCCCTTCCTGGACTCACGAGCACTTTCCCCGGGTTGTGGCCTGAGCTGGTGGCTGAATTTGGATGAATTTGGATGGGTCTCTCTTCTTTCCCTTTGGGTTCCTGTTTCTTTTTTTTTTTTCTTGTGGTACTGTGGATTGCTTGCGCCACCATGCTCCACTTTTATCCATTTATTTTGTGTAATGGGGATTGAACCAGGGGCATTCTACCTCTGAGTTACACTGCCAGCCCTTTTTATTTTTTATTTTGAAATAGGCTCTCACTAAGTTGCTGAGGGCCACGCTAAATTGCTGAGGCTGGCTGCAAACCTGCGATCCTCCTGTCTCAGCCTCCCAAGTACTAGGATTACAGGTGTGTGCCACCATGCCCTGTACCCCCCAGGCCTTTTTACATTTGTGTGTGTGTGTGTGTGTGTGTGTGTGTGTGTGTGTTAGTTACTGGGGATTGAACCTAGGGGCATTCTGCCTCCAAGCTACACCCCCAGCACTTTTTTTATTTTATTTTATTTGCGGTACCGGGGATTGAACCCAGGGGCGTTCTACCTCCGAGCTACACCCCCGGCCCTATTTTTTATCCTTTATGAAACTGGGTCTCACGAAGTTCCCCCAGCACTTTTTAAAAAAAATTTTATTTAGAAATAGGATCTCATTAGGTTGATGAGAGTCTCACTACTTGCTGAGGCTGTCCTCGTACCTGTAATTCTCCTGTCTCAGCCTCCCAAGTACTGGTATTACAAGCGTGCACCACCATGCCCAGCTTATATTTTATTTTGAAACAGGGTCTTGCTCAGTGGCTGAATCTGGCCTCTTACCACCCCAGCTCCACCAGGCCTGGGAATGCCCCGCCGCCGGGTGCATGCTCAGGGGCTGTTTGTCGTTGCAGTGGGCCGAGGCCCTGAACGTGTTCCAGCAGGCGGCAGACTGGATCGGCCTGGAGTCACGCAAGTCCCTGTGGGGCCAGTTCTGGTCGGCCCACCAGCGCTTCTTTAAGTACCTTTGCATCGCTGCCAAGGTGCGCCGGCTCGTGGAGCTGGCCCGGGAGGAGCTGGCCCGAGACAAGGTGCGCAGGCCGGCGTTCACTGGCAGGTGGTGGCCTGGCTGAAGGGGGACAGCCCCATCCCAGTGGGTCACTCCTGCCACAGAGGCTCGACCTGGGCCATCCTCTCCTTGTCCTCTCGAGGGGTGACAGGGCATCAGAGCTGGACCCTGGGATGCCGCCCAAAGTCCATCATACGTCACACATGGCCCGAGGTGGCCGGGCGCTGGAAGCGCGAGCACTGAGGCAGATGGGCCGGGCAAGGTCTGTGGGAGGGACGTGCAGGCCACGGCCACATGGCCAGCAGGCTGACCATGAAGCCGGGGGCGGGGGACAGCCAGGACCCCCACTGGAGGAGACTCACGTGCATGGCAGAGCAGAACATGGGTGGGAATGACAGTCCCCCCGAGCTTCTCAGAGCCACCCCTGTCCCTGCAGTGTGTGGTCATCGGGCTGCAGTCCACAGGCGAGGCACGGACCCGGGAGGTGCTGGACGAGAACGAGGGGCGACTCGACTGCTTCGTGTCGGCCGCCGAGTGAGTGAGGGGGCAGGTGGGGACAGCACCCCTCGCCGCGGATCCCGGCAGCTGAGGGCAGGGCCCGGGGCTGTGCTCAGGCGCCAGCCCCATACCTCGGAGGCTGGAAGCCCAGCTCAAGATTTGGGGTTCTTTTTAAAATCTCAAGCCAGAAAAACTAAGCCTGGGTGGTCCCCGGCCCTAGCAGGGTGTGGAGGGTGTGGTGGCATCTGGGCACCCAAGCGGTTGGTGCCACTTCTGTAGAACTCGTGTGGGTTTTCAGGACAGGCCCTCATGGTTGGTCCCCCACAGTCTCCAACTTGCCTTCCTGGGGTCAGGACTGGCCTCAGCCCACCCTGCACAAGGTCCCTGCCACCCTCCTAGCTTCCCATTGCCCCAGCCAGCCCAGAGCTCCCCCTACCTGCACCTCACGCTCTCCCCTGTGGGCAGAGCTGGGGCCCTTTGCCCCTCCCCAGTCTACTGTGTTGGAGCTGCAGCGGGTCCAGCCCCTCCTGCCCACTCGCTCCTCACCCCTCACCCCCCACCGCTGAGCCCCTCCTGCCCACTCCTCGTGCCCCTCACACCCCTGCCCACGGCTGAGCCCCTTGCAGGCCAGCCCTGCCCTGGAGAGGCCCAGGGCATCCCTAGCCCCCCCCACAGGGGCCGCTTCCCACTCCCCAAAGCAAGGCCGCACAGGCCCCCGGGAGCATGACCTCCGCTTCTCCTTCCAGAGGCGTCTTCCTGTCGCTAATTCAGAAGCACTTTCCTTCAACCAAAAGGAAGCGGGACAGAGGAGCCGGCAGTAAGAGGAGACGTAAGCGCCCCTGCCTCGGGCCTCTCTGCTGCCGCTGCCCGCTGCCTCTGCTTTCTGCTCGGGCTCCCCAGGCCGCCGGTCCTTCCCGCTCCCACCCTTGTCCTGACACAGACAGCAGCCGGGGCTCTGCTGCCCCAGATCTTCAGGGCATGAGGGAAGCTCAGGGATAGCCAGACCCCTCCCCGCTGGGAAGCCCGAGCGGCCTGGCCTCCGGCCTCCTTGACCTAGAGCAGCCCAGGGCCCCGAGGCCGCTCCCTCCTGCCCCGCTAGCAGAAGTACAGGTGCTGCCATGGAGGCGTACCGGTCACCAGCATCTGCCACATGCCACGGCCTCCAGCCTCGCCCCTCAGTGGGCAGGGAGGGCCTTTAGGCGCAGCCTCTGAGGACACATCAGGCGGAAGGTGCCTCACAAGGCCTGTCTGGGCTGGGAAGGATGAGGGCCATGGATTTTAAAGTTGCCCCCTAGCCGGGCATGGTAGCACACGCCTGTTATCTCAGTACTTGGGAGGCTAAGACAGGAGGATCATAGGTCCAAGGACAGCCTCAACAAGTAGTGAGACTCTCAGCAACTTAGCAAGACATGTCTTAAAAATAAAAATAAAATAGGGCTGGGGGTGTAGCTCAGAGGTAGAATGCCCCTGGGTTCAATCCCTAGTACCACACACACAAAAAAAACTAAAGTTACCCCTTAGTTGGGCACAGTGGCACACACCCATAATCTCAGTACTTGGGAGGCTGAGACAGGAGGATCACAGGTTTGAGGCCAGCCTCAAAAACTTAGCGAGACCCTGTTTCAAAATTAAAGATAAAATAGAGCCAGGAGTGGTGGCGCATGCTTATAATCCCAGTACTTGGGAGGCTGAGACAGTAGGATCGCAGGTTCAAAGCCAGCCTTGGCAACATAGCAAGGCCCTGTTTCCAAATAAGAAATAAAAAAATTGGGCTAGGGGTGTACTTGGAGGTAGAATGCCTCGGTTCAATTTCCAGGACCAAAAATAAAATAAAATGGAACTGGGGGTGTAGCTCAGAGGTAGAATGCCCCTGGGTTCCATCCCTGTTACCACAAAATAATTAATTAAGTAAGTAAGTAAGTAATAAAATAGAGCTGGGAATGTAGCTCGGAGATAGAATGCCCCTGAGTTCAATCCCTAGTACCAAAATCATCATCATCATCATCATCATAAAATAATGTTACCCCTTTTCACCTTGTCCTGGCCCAGTGATGGAGACACAGGGTTTCGAAGAAGGAAGACCCGGGCAATCAGCTGGAATTCACCCACACAGGGGCTTCTGCCACCGCGTCACTCACACTAGAGAGAGCGAAGGGCCCCAGCCAGGAGCCGTGACAGTTACGGCCCATGGACGGGTCCCCCCAGAAAGCCCCTTCCCCAGTTAGCCTGCTGAGCACCCCCAGCTTGGTGCCGTGGGCATCTCTCTCTCTCTGGCTGCCTCAGCTCCGCGTGTGCCTCCCGCCCCCGCGCCATCCTGCCTGAATGACCCCGGCTCCTCCCCACAGGGCGGCCGCGGGGCCGGGGAGCCAAGGCCCCCAGGCTGGCGTTCGAGGGGGCCGGCGTGATCCGCATCAGCGACGAGAGCAGCACTGAATCGGATGCCGGCCTGGACAGCGACTTCAACTCCTCCCCGGAGTCCCTGGTGGATGATGACGTGGTCATCGTGGAAGCCACGGGGTTCCCCATGGATGACCGAGGTGAGAGCCCAGCCACAGTCCTGGGTCCACCCGCCACTGCTGGTGTCCTGGTGGTGGACACGGCCCACATGCCAGCCAGCCCTGCCCTTCGGGCTTTGCCCACCTCAGGAGTAGTGCTGCGGTTACGCCCACTTTATCTGTTTATATTTGTGGTATTAGGGATGGAACCCCAGGGGCACGCTATCACTGAGCTACACCCCAGCCTTTATTTATTTATTTGGTACTGGGGATTGAACCGGGGGCTTTCTACCTCTGAGGGACTCACTAAGTTGCTGAGGCTGGCCTCAAACCTGTAATCTTCCTGTTTCAGCCTCCCAAATACTAGGATTACAGGTGTGCACCACTGCACCTAGCTTTTTTTTTTTATGGTACTGTGGATTGAACCCAGCGGTGTTATACATCTGAGATACACCCCCAGTGTATCTCACTAAATTGCCTCGCTAAATTGCCTCGCTGAGAGCCTCGCTAAATTGCCAAGGCTGACCTTGAACTTTCAATCCTGCCTCAGCCTCCTGGGTCTGTATGCCCACTTTACAGATAGGGAAACTGAGGCTCAGAGAGGAGAGGTCAGGGCCACATTGCTCATCAGAGGCAGACCCGGCTTCAGAGCTGGGCAGTTTGAGCCCAAACCAGGTGAGGTCTTGTGCCCTGGTGGGTATCAGAGGAGCCAGGCACAGAAAAGCGACTCCCCTGGTGCCCTTGGGCCTCTGTCCACCTGCTGCCCCGCCAGTTGGCCAGGACCCCTGGCTACTGGCTCCCTGCTGTGCCCTCACCAGGTCCTTAGGGGCCATGCAGGTGCACGGGGCTGAGTCCCACCCTGACCCTCTGTTCCACAGGCTCCATGTGCCCCCCTCAGAGGGACTTGCACGGACCCGGCATCCTGGAACGGGTGGAGCGGCTGAAGCAGGACCTGCTGGCCAAGGTGCGGGCGCTGGGCCGGGAGCTGCCAATCAACACCCTGGACGAGCTCATCGACCAGCTTGGGGGCCCTGAGTGTGTGGCGGAGGTGAGCAAGGAATTGGCTGTGCCTCGCCACTACTGGATCTGGGGAGCTCTGGTGGCCCCTGCTGGTCACCCTGTGCCACTGCCAGCCCCAGGACAGGAGCACCCCCCCCCTCAGGTCCAGACTGCAGCTGGGCTCAGGACAGGCTGCCATGGAGGGCTTTCCAACCCCAGCGCCCTGACCCCAGCTGGCCTGCCCTGGGCTTGTGTCCACGTACGTCCCGGGATGCCTGGCCAAGCTCACCCCGCCTCCCCAGCCCAGCCCTCCTGGCCTCGCCTGCTGTTTCTCACCTGGGCACCAGGTGGCTAGTAATGAAAGCTATGTATGTGGTGGGGATCCCTGTGGGACAGCCGAGACCACGTGACCGGCCATGTCCCAGCCCACGGTTGAGCAGAGTCCCCACCAGCTGGAAGCCCCGCATCTGCAGGGAGGCAGAGAGGGAAGCGGGGCCCGGGCCCCGGCCCTGCGTGGCCATACCACTGACACCATCCTCTGGCCCTGTCCTGGCCCCAGATGACTGGCAGGAAAGGCCGCGTCGTGTCCAGGCCCGACGGGACGGTGGCCTTCGAGTCGCGGGCCGAGCAGGGCCTGTCCATCGACCACGTGAACCTCAAGGAGAAGCAGCGCTTCATGAGCGGCGAGAAGGTGTGGGCCTGGTGCGCGCCGCGGGGAGGAGCCTGGTGCAGGGGTCCGCGTGTACATGTGTGAGGGTGACCCTGCGGGCCTTCCTGGCTTCTCCTATCCCTCAGATGTCTGTTGGACACATGTCACATTTGTCCTGATGACTCAGAGCTGGGGGGGCAGCAAGGGCCGGGCAGGGCCTGCAGCCCCTCCTGTGCACTGAGCCGTGCCCACCCCTAGCTCGTGGCCATCATCTCAGAGGCCTCCAGCTCCGGCGTGTCCCTCCAAGCCGACCGCCGGGTCAAGAACCAGCGGCGCCGCGTGCACATGACACTCGAGCTGCCCTGGAGCGCCGACCGCGCCATCCAGCAGTTTGGTGAGCCCAGCCCCCACCAACACTGTCCCTGCCCCAGCAGCCCCGCCCCGGCCAGTACCTGAGAGCCCCCTCTGCCCTCAGGCCGAACCCACAGGTCCAACCAGGTCTCAGCACCCGAATACGTCTTCCTCATCTCAGAGCTGGCTGGGGAGCGGCGGTTCGCCTCCATCGTAGCCAAGCGGCTCGAGAGCCTGGTGAGCTGGGGGGCAAGACCTGGGGACCCCGGGCCCCTGGGCCCTGGCCTGGGCAGCGCACTGATGGCCTCCCCCACCCCTGGCAGGGTGCCCTGACCCACGGAGACCGCCGTGCCACTGAGTCCCGTGACCTGAGCAAGTACAATTTTGAGAACAAGGTACCTCTAGGGGAGTACAGGGTAAGGGGAGGCCAGCCTCCACTCTGGTCCTCCCCCAACTCATGCTTCCTCCCCACCCCCAGTACGGTGCCCGGGCCCTCAGCTGCGTCCTCACCACCATCCTGAACCAGACAGACAACAAGGTGCCCCTGCCCCGCAGCTACCCCGGAGGGGATGCCGCCTTCTTTCGGGGTGAGCTGGGCACCGTACTGAGCAGGGGCAGCAGAGCTGCAGGTTCCAGTGCAGTTTGGGACACTGGGTTTGTAGACTGGTATTAGACTGAAAGAAAGACCCCATAGACAGCAAAGCGAGCCAGTGGCCCCCAGCAGCCCCCAGGTATCTGGGATTGGGGGGGCATGGGGTTTGGGTTTATTCCCAAGAACTCATCTTACTTCTCTAAGAATAAAGGGGCCAGAGCTGGGTGCAGTGCAGTGGCACACGCCTGGAATCCCAGTACTTGGGAGGCTGAGACAGGAGGATCACATGTTTGAGACCAGCCTCAGCAACTTAGCAAGACCTGTTTCAAAATAGAAAATAAAAAAGGGCTGGGGGTATAACTCAGAATACCCCTTGGTTGGATCAAACCCCCCAAGAAGCCACCAGCCCCCGAGTTCCAGCATCAGGGCCCCCCAGCCCCACGAATGGATGTTCCTGATGCCAGGCAGGGCCAGGGCGGTAGGGAAGGAGTGAAGGCCTGCGGGAGGACCGGGGGGGCCTCCCTGGGGTTCTGAGGACAGCATGCGGGGTCCCCTTCCTGCAGACATGAAGCAGGGCCTGCTGTCGGTCGGCATCGGTGGGCGGGAGTCCCGGTCTGGCTCCCTGGATGTGGAGAAGGGTGAGTGCCCCCAGGCCCCGGGCACAGAGGGAGGCAGGGAACGGGAGGGGCCGGCCCAACGGGACCTGAGACGCGCTCCCTCCCGCACCCAGACTGCTCCATCACCAAGTTCCTCAACCGCATCCTGGGGCTGGAGGTCCACAAGCAGAACGCGCTGTTCCAGTACTTCTCAGACACCTTTGACCACCTCATCGAGATGGACAAGAAGGAGGGCAGATACGACATGGGCATCCTGGGTGAGCCACGGGGGGGCGGGGCTCTCCTGACAGCACTCTTGCTTCCGGTCACCTTTGCCCCCGGCCACGTCGGACTTCGTGAAGTCCACATAGGTGGTTGCAAGCCCAGGGTCAGCACACCCTTTCTTTTATTCCTTTTTTTTTTTTTTTTTTTTTTTGCGGTACCGGGGATTGAGCCCAGGGGCGTTCTACCTCCAAGCTACACCCCCAGCCCTATTTTTTATCCTTTATTTTGAAACTGGGTCTCACGAAGTTGCGGAGGCCTCACTAAGTAGCTGAGGCTGGCCACGAACCCAGATCCTCTGGTCTCAGCCTCCCAAGTACTGGGATTACAAGCGTGTGCCACCACGCCTGGATAGCACACCCTTTCTGATGAGAGCCAGAGAGCCAGTGTTTTTAGCTTTGCTTGGTCAAATGGTCTCTGTAATGACCACTCACTACCATTATTATCAATGGGTACTAATGGTCAGGGCCATGTGCCAATAAAACTTTATTTATGCTGGGCGTGGCTTGTAATCCCAGTACTTGGGAGGCTGAGACAGGAGGATCGCAGGTTCAAGGACAGCCTCAGCAAGTAGTGAGACTCTCATCAACCTAGCGAGACCCTGTTTCAAAATAAAAATAAAATAGGGCTGGTGGTGTAGCTCAGAGGTAGAATGCTTCTGGGTTCAATCCCCAGTACTTAAAAAAAAAAAAAAACTGAGAACTGTAGTTAGCAGACCCCAGCTCATAGAGCTCCCTTGACAGCTGTGTCAGGCAGGGCACTGAGGTACAGGGCTTGCTCGGGTCCCACGTGACGAGTGGCCCCCAGACAGTCATGGTCACGTGATAACCATATGCTCCACTGTGCTCACCTGGGAGAAACCCCAGCCTGTGGGCTGCACAGCCCTCAAAGTACAGGTCCAGCCCAGCCCCCATTGTCAGACCCACGGGGCAGGGCTCGCAGACCTGGGTGCCGCTCACTGCCCTGCCCTCTCTGCAGACCTGGCTCCCGGCATCGACGAGATCTACGAAGAAAGCCAGCAGGTGTTTCTGGCCCCTGGGCACCCGCAGGACGGGCAGGTGGTCTTTTATAAGGTGAGCAGGAAGCTGCCCAGCTCCGGGCCTTGACCTCCACCCCCGCCCCACTAACGCCCCCACCTGCCGTGGCAGATCAGCGTGGACCGCGGCCTGAAGTGGGAGGAGGCGTTCGCCAAGTCTCTGGAGCTGACGGGCCCCTATGACGGCTTCTACCTCTCCTACAAGGTGGGCGGCCAGCTGGGGCCTCCACCGCTGCTCCCCACGCTCCGGCGCAGGATCGGAGGGGGTGGGGTGGGCAGGAGAGCAGTTTCCCAGGCACCCCCCCACCCCGCTCCTTCCTGATGAGTGGCCAGCGAGTCACCTGCCTGGAGACCCTGGGGCACGGGTCTCACCGCTCTGCTTTCCAGGTCCGTGGCAACAAGCCGAGCTGCCTCCTGGCGGAGCAGAACCACGGCAAGCAGTTCACCGTGTACAAGCCCAACATTGGCCGGCAGAGCCAGCTGGAGACCTTGGACAGCCTGTGCCGCAAGTTCCACCGGGTGGGTAGAGGGGACAGGGCAGGGCAGGCTCCCAGGTCTGTGCCCAGTCTCCCATCCTTTCTTCCCAGGGACGCCTTGGGCGGGGGCCAGCCCTTGGTGACCAGCTCACCTGGCAGCGGGCGGGAACACAGGTCCCCAGGGTGCTTGTGCCCTGTCTGGGCTGGGTGGCATCCGCAGGTCCTGATTTGCGGCTCACCACCACGTGTCCCCAGGTCACCGCGGAGGAGGCCCGGGAGCACTGGGAGAGCGGCTATGCCTTCTCGCTGACGCACTGCAGCCACACGGCCTGGTAAGGGCCTCGGGAGGCAGGGCAGGGCACGCGTCCCGCCAGGAGGGAAGGGTGTGCGGGGAGCCAGGGCCGCCAGGGGTGGCGCCGCAGGCTGGCCGCTGACCAGGCCGGCGCCCCGCAGGAACCAGCACTGCCGGTTGGTGCAGGAGGGCAAAGACTGCGGGCAGGGACTGCGGCTGCGCCACCACTACATGCTGTGCGGGGCGCTGCTGCGCGTGTGGGGCCGCATCGCCGCCGTCATGGCGGACGTCAGTAGCAGCAGCTACCTGCAGATCGTGCGCCTCAAGACGAAGGACAAGAAGAAGCAAGTGGGTGAGTGGGTGCGCGTGGCGGGGCGGGCGGCCCGGCCCAGGGAGGCCCTGACCAGTGTGCCCGCCGCCCCGCCGCAGGCATCAAGATCCCCGAGAGCTGCGTGCGCCGCGTGCTGCAGGAGCTGCGCCTGATGGACGCGGACGTCAAGCGCAGGAGCATGCGCGGCCTCCCGGCGCCCGCGCCGCCGACCCCGCTGTCCCTGTCCTGCGGCCCCGGCGAGGTGCTGGACCTCACCTACAGCCCGCCGCCGCCCCCCGAGGCCTTCCCGTCGCCGCGCTTCGCCTTTCCCGCGCCGCCCCCGGACCCCGGCGTGCTGTTGCTGGGCACCCGGGACTCTGTGGCCGACCCTGTGGCCCTGGCACATCAGGGCTGTGACATCAACTTCAAAGAGGTGCTGGAGGACATGCTGCGCTCCCTGCACGCCGGGCCCGCGGAGCCCCCTGACCCCCTGGTGGGCGCGGGCGCTGCCGCCGCGGGCGGTGGGGGCCCAGAGCGACAGAGCGTGATCCAGTTCAGCCCACCCTTCCCCAACTCCTAGGCTGCCGGCCTGGCTGCGTTCCCTAGACGACGGCTGTCCAGCACGCAGCGCCGCTCAGGCGGTCTCTCTGAAAGCAGGCAGGAGAGGCCGAGGCCCCTGCAGTGCCTTCCCCACCTGTGGTGGCCACGCAGGCCCACTCAGGATGACCCGGGTGAAGGGTCCTCAGCCCAGCCCTCGGTGCCTCTCCCGCGGCTGCCCGTCTGGGTGGGGAGCCTGGCTGTCCTCACAGGGCCGCCAGGCCCAGCCCTGAAAACCCCGGAGCTGGTGGTCCCAAGAGCTGCAAACTCAGGAAACCCCGGTGCTCAGGCCCCATGACTTTGGGGGCTCCGCGGGGCAGACCCCCGTTAATATATGCAATCCCCTCCCCACTGTACCCTAAATTATTGCCCATCCACCTCTCCCGAGCCCTGGAATCCGCGGCAGGCAGCCCTCTGGTTTCTACGTGTATTTATAATGAATTCTAATGTATATATGTAAAAAGATTTTTTTAAATATATGTGCCTTTTGCCTACTTCCCAACTGTCTGCTGCTCCGGCCTGCAGGAATAGTGGGGGGGTCTGAGTTCACACTTGGTTGTAAAGGGGCAGGGTGGGGGCACTGCACCTGCTGGGGGGGGCAGAGGTGACTGCAGGCCAGGTGGGGCTCAGGCTGGGGGAGAAGACATCCACCCTAACACCTCAGGCTGGCTGCCTCTGGACTCCCATGGGGGGCTGGGACCCATCCTGTGGCCCCAAACACCCAGGGATGGCCTCTATGCCTCTTCCTCCCAGCCTGTCATTGGCTCTTGGAGGAGCCACAGCCTAGGGGGTCTGGGGGTTGAGGGAGCAGCTGTGCAGGCCTGTGGCAGTGCCTGGGGCTGGCCCCACAGCATGGTGCTCATAGCTGCCCAGGATAGGGGACAAGACAAAACAGCAGAAGCCAGGTGACCCCATGAAGCTGCTGAGGGCAGCGGGGGTGGACTCAGGGGACCCATAACCCCCATCCTGCTGACCTGAGAGGCCTCCAGTCTCCCACCCCCACTACTGACCTTCCCCAAGGGTACTTCAAGAAGGGGAGGGGAAAGCCGGGCGTGGTGGCACACGCTTGTAATCCCAGTACTTTGGGAGGCAGAGACCTGAGGATCGGGGTTCGCGGCCAGCCTCAGCTCTCTCTCTCTCTCTCTCTCTCTCTCTCCTTAGTGAGGCCTCCGCAACTTCGTGAGACCCGGTTTCAAAATAAAGTATAAAAATAGGGCCGGGGGTGTAGCGCGGAGGTAGAATGCCCCTGGGTTCGATCCCCGGTACCGAGAAAAAAAAAGGGGGGGGAGGGGAGCGAAGCATTGTGGCACACATCTGTAATTCCAGTACTTGGGAGGCTGACACGGGGACAGCAGGTTCAAGGCCAGCCTCAGCAATTTAGTGAGGTTCCTCAGCAACTTAGCTGGGGGTGAAGCTCAGAGGTAGGGTGTCCCAGGGTTCAATCCCCAGCACCAAAAGCAGTGGGGAGTGGGCTGCAGCTGGGCTCAGCTGTCCTGCCAGTCCCTTATCAGGTTCGACTCCCTCAAGCGGCTAGTGCTGGTCTGCAGCCCCTCCTGGCCTGGGCCCACACCCAGCCCTCTTAAGAGACCATCTATACAGATGAGGCCCAGAGGGCAGGCGTGGGCACCGAGTCAGCACCTTGGGGCTCTGACCGTCCCACCTCTGACCTCTACTTCCAAGAACTGGGGAGAAAAGATGCCCCTTGCAGGCCAGGAATAGCTGCCAAGGTTAATGCCCCTGCCAGGATGAGCAGCCACTTGCAAGAATTACCTCCTCCGGGAATTTCTCTGCCCACATCCACGTGCTGCCCGTGCTCCGTGGGCTGGGCTTCAGGGATCAGCGAGGATCATGTGACCAGCTGACCCAGATCTGCCCAGAAGTGCAGCACTGCACCCAGGACAGGCCCGGCCTTCTGAAGCCCCAGAGGAGCCCCCCTCAGGCAGGATGACATAAAGCAGATTTCTATGTTTTATTTCCACAAGGAACTGAGCTGAGCCCACGGGCCGCGGGACCTTCCTCCGGCGGGTGCACGCCAGGTTCTCGGGCCTGTCCCACCAGTGGACTGGTTTGCAGACAGGCCGTCATGGGTGCCGGGTAGAAGGCTCCGGGAACGTGGACAGGGGCTCAGTGGGGGCACACGCTTGTGGAGCTAGAGGTAGCAGGGCAAGTCCTTCTCTATCACCTGTGGGGAGAGGTAGGTCAGGGTGGCAGCCTCTCCCAGCACCCAACAGCCGATTCCCCAAGAGGCGCCTACCAGGGGCTCGTCCATGGGACCGTAGCGCTTCACCACGCAGCCATTCTTGTCAATGAGGAACTGCGGAAAGGAGGGACAGTGTTCATGGAGTGTGAGGGGCAGGAGGGGGAGCTCTCATGCACACAGCCCTGGCCCCCTCTCCCCACCCCGACCTGCCCTTACCTTAGTGAAATTCCACTTGATGGCGCTAAAACAGAAGCACAGAGAGGTGAGGGATCAGCTACCTGCCAGGGGCCCCGGGGCCTCCATGCCTCCCCCAAGAGCCACTCACTTTCCCAGCATGCCCTTCCCCTTCGGCTGAACTTTCATCCACTTCCACAGTGGGTGGGCATCGTCCCCGTTCACACAGATCTTACTGAACAAATCGAATTTGACGTTATAGCCGGCAGCAAACTCCTTGATCTCCTGGTTACTGCCCGGCTCCTGCAGCAGCAACGGAAGTGTCAGGGGCGGCCACCCCAGTCCTGGCTCCCACACCCAGACTGTCCCCTTCCCTGCTCCCTTCCCAGGCCCAGAGCTGGGGCAGCCACACGCACCTGCCTCCCAAACTGGTTGCAGGGGAAGGCCAGGATCCGTAAACCACACTCAGCATATCGGGCGTGCAGGTCGACAAGCTGAGTATAGTTCACGTCGGTTTTGCCTCACTGGGAGGCCACGTTGGTGACGATGCACACGAAGCCCCTGGAGGGGGTTGGCAGTGGTCAGACCAAGTCAGGGGCTCCCCTCCTAGGTGGACCCTGCACTCCCCTCCATGGGCAGGCACCCACCTGTACTTATCCAGGCAAACCATATGCCCATCGATGTCCTTGGCTGAGAACTCATGCATGGAGCGAGCGCAGCGCCAGTCATCGCGGGAGGCACACTGTAAGGTAAGGGGGGCTGAGCGGCAGCGGAACAAGCACGAACCCCGGGCAAATGGGTACGGAGGAAACCAGGGCCCTGGGGTATGGAAAAAGTCAGCTTCTCCTCTTAAGTGCCCACGAAGGCATACAGGAGACCCCAAGGTCAGAAGAGAGTTTGGAGCCGAGCCTGGTGACACAAGATTGTAATCCCAGTACTTGGGAGGCTGAGACAGGAGGATCGCAGGTTCGAGGACAGCCTCAGCAAGTAGTGAGACTCTCAGCAACCTAGCAAGACCCTGTTTCAAAACAAAACAAAAAAATTAAAAAGGCTAGGGTGTAGCTCAGAGGTAGAATGCCCCTGAGTTCAACCCCTGGTACCACACACACACAAAAATGTTTGGGACCCCAAAAGATGCCACAGTGGCGGGGGTACTCTGGCGCACACCGGGTTCAGAAGCTCGATGCAGCTGCCGCACTCCCTGATGTTTGGTGCCACCAGCCCGGGGCTGCAGGGACAAGAGTCCATCGGTGGAGGGCGCGCCCTTCTGCGGCGGCAGGTGCCGGCCTTGCGCCGCTGGGGGGCCTTGCGCCGGAGGGCTTGGCGCCTGGTGCCCTGGCGCCGCCGCCCACCCGGGTACCCGCCCCGCTGCCTGCAGCGTTTGGGGGAGGCCGCGGCTGAGCCGCCCATGCCCTCCCGTCTGGGCCCACCGAGCGCCCCAGCCGCCACAAAGTGGCAGAGCGCGGCGCCACCGACTATGACGCACCGCGCAGGCCCGGGGCGGGCGGGGTGGAGCCGGGGAGAGAGACGGGTTTCCAGCCCTTAAGGCGTCCCCGATCACCGGCCTAACCCTGCCCAGAGCACACGCCGCTGCTCCTGCTTGGCCCCGGTAGGCCTCCCGGGGCCGCAGCGGTCCAGCCCTGCCTCGCCGTCCCAGCCACCGCACCCCGCCCGGGCTGCAAGTCCCCTGCCCTGGAAGACCGCCCCCCGACCTCGCCTCCCGACCCGACCTCGGCACGCAAACCCGGAAACTAACCCCCGACCCCGGCCCGCCGTCCTCGGCACCGACCCCCGCCCCGGCTGGACGCCCCCCGCCCTGGCTGACCGCTCCCTCCTGGCCCCAACCCTGGCCCACTGTCCCGGACACTGACCCCGACCCCGACCCCGGCCCCGGCCCGCCATCCTGGACACCGTTGTCTGACCCCGGCCAGCCACCCCGGCTCCGGACCCCGGCCAGTCAAGGAAAGAGCGACCCGCGTCCGCGCGGGGCCGGTGGGGGCGAGGGACGCCCACCCGACAACCCCAGCGGCCGGGGTCCCGCGCATCCCCTAACGGCCCCGGCGGACTGTCGGGCGCAGCGCTCACCATGGTACCAGCCAAGCCAGGCACAGCTAGAGCCCCGCACAACAGCGCCGGCTTCAGCAGGCGGCTCAGACGACCCAGGAACATCTCGGCGGCCAGAGCCAGCGGCTCCTCCCCTCGCCCAGCCGGCCAATGGACACGCGCTGGCGGGCCTCGCCTGCCCGCCCTCGGCCACGCCCACCAGCGCCCCCATTGGTCCGTCGACGGATGCTGCAGACGCGCGCCGGCGTCAACCAATGGCAGGCGGGGGTGGGGCCGAACCCGTAGGTTTGCTGTTGTCAGCGACTGCGCATGCTCGCCGGAGGGGGTGGGACGGAGCGGGAGCGGCGTCCGCTAGAGTTGCGGACTGTTGCGCGCGCGTTTGCGGGTAGAGCGACGGGTTGCTAGAGCGCTTGAGTATCCGCCTGCCAACTCCCTAGAAGTGGGGGCCCCGAAATCTCAAAAGAGTTGAGCCGGGCGTGGTGGCGCACGCTTGTAATCCCAGTACTTGGAAGTCCGAGACAGGAGGATCGCAGGTTCAAAGCCAACCTCGGCAATTTAGCGAGGCTCTCAGCAACTTAGTGAGACTCTGTTTACAAATAAATAAAATTGAGCTGGGGATGCTCCCGGGTTCAATTCCCAGTAACACACACAAAAAAAGAACTTTTTAGTGTAAACAAAGTCAATCCGGGCTGGGGACGCGGGGGTCCCTGGCCTCCAACCCGGCCATGGACCCGGAGGGTTGTCCCGCCTCTAGGAATCCTTGGTCCTTTTAGCTGCTTACACAGGCAGCACGCGCGCCGAGCAATTGAATCGCGACGGAGAGCGTTTAACCCCGAGGTCCCATCACTCGGAGCAAGTGCCGAGGAAACAGCCGGGAGGTGTGCACGCACTGCAGCCGACTGTTTAACATCTTCCTCCGGCACTTGGCACTTGACTGCCACTATGCAGAAAGATCTACTCAGTCCTGGAACACAGTCAAGAAATTCCTCAGCCGGCCTGTCCACCCTCCGGGACCCTCTGCTGGCTGGGCTCTGGGTGTTGCCCTCAAAGTCTGTCCCCTTCTCTGACCTTCCAAAGACCACTTCCTTTTTTTTTTTTTTTTTTTTTTGCGGTGCTGGGGATTGACCCCAGGGGCATTCTATCTCCGAGCTACACCCCCAGCCCTATTTTTTATTCTTTATTTTGAAACAAGGTCTAAGTTGCTGAGGCTGGCTGTGAACCGGGGTCATCTGGTCTCAGCCTCCCAAGTACTGGGATTACAAGCGTGTGTCACCACGCCCGGCTTCAAAGACCACTTCTGCAGAGGCGGGTTGGAGGCCACACTGGGCTGGGTCTATTAGGGAACCCCAGGAGGCTCCCTTTTGTCTCTGATCCAGGCCTGCCGGAGGCAGAGCACAAGGTCCTAGGCGACCTAGGACATTCTGGGCACGTTGCCACCATCCCTGTCTTGCATAAGCCTGTTCACGAGGTTTTTCTCCAGGGGAGCGGAGGGTTCTCAGAGGCCTCTTGGCATGGTGCTTCTTTGTCTCACTGGCCACCGCCCTTCTCAGGAAGCCGCCCCCTTTCCTCCTGCCAGAGGCCAGAGCTGGGTGACACAGCAATGTGGCCAGGAGCTAGCAGAGCCCTCTGGGGAGGCTCAGCTGTTTCCAGCTGTTTTGAGTTATTTATCTGACCTTGTGATAAACATGTGCACTGAAGAGGTTGTTTATAGCCGGGCGCGGTGGCGCACGCTTGTCATCCCAGTACTTGGGAGGCTGAGACAGGAGGATCGCAGGTTCGTAGCCAGCCTCAGCTACTTAGTGAGGCCCTCCGCAACTTAGTGAGAACCGGTTTCAAAATAAAGAATAAAAAATAGTGCTGGGGGTGTAGCTCAGAGGTAGGATGATGACCCTGGGTTCAATCCCCGGGTACCGCAAAAATAAATAAATAAATAAAAAAGAAAGGTTGTTTATTTCAAGTTGCCAGAAAAACAGCTCAGGGCAGTGCCCTCAGAGGGGGAGACTGAGGGGGCTGTACCCCATTCCTGACTTGCTGGCAACTCTAATGAGAACAGAGGGCAGATGAGGAGGTCCAGCTGCTGGTGACTGGCCTGGGAACCTGGGCTTTCCAGCTTCTCCACAGAGACACCCCACGGTTCACAAATGGGGAAGTGAAATCTTGGGTGGTCTCCAGAGGTTCCAAAAATCCTTTAAAAAGAAGAAATCAGTCAGACGGGTGTGGTGGCGCACACCTCTAATCCCAGTACTTGGGACGCTGAGACAGGATCACAGGTTCGAGGCCAGCCTCAGCAACTTGTGAAGCCCTCCACAACTTAGTGAGACCTTGTTTCAAAATAAAGCATAAAATAGAGCTGGGGTTGCTGGGCGTGGCGGCGCACGCTTTTAATCCCAGTACTTCGGAGGCTGAGACAGGAGGGTTGCAGGTTCACAGCCAGCCTCAGCTACTTAGTGAGGCCCTCCACAACTTAGTGAGATCCTGTTTCAAGATAAAGAATAAAATATAGGGCTGGGGTTGTAGCTCAGAGGTAGAATACCCCTGATTCAATCCCCAGTGTGATAAAAAAAAAAAAAGAGCCAGGCATGGTGGCGCACACTTGTAATCCCAGTACTTGGGAGGCTGAGACAGGAGGATCCTGGGTCAAGGCCAGCCTCAGCAACTTAGTGAGGCCCTCTGCAACTTAGTGAGACCCTGTTTCAAAATAAAGAACAAAAAATAGGGCTGGGGGTGTAGCTCGGAGGTAGAAGGCCCCTGGGTTCAATCCCCAGTTCCGCAAAAAAAAAAAAAAAGAAGGTAACGCTGAGCAGGCAATGACAGGCTGCTCACCAGAGGGGACCACCAAGCTCTCTGGAAGGGTGGGCCTTTGGCTAGAGATTTACTGGATCCTTCCTTGGAACAGGGGAAAAAAAAACATAAAAAGGAAAGGCTAGTTTCAAGTCCAAATTCTCACTGTATGATGTAAACTGTCCAGTTTTCTGGAAGATGACCGTGGCTTTCGGCCACGCTCACACAGAGGTTCTTTGTGAAGTTCATTCTACTGTGTCCTGCCGGCCCAGGCGCAGAGAGGGCGACGCTCGGGAGAGCACACATTGGAATAAAAGCACACTAGTGCTGCTCACGACTTCTGAGTCTGTGTTTTTCTCCCAGAAAGCCTTATCATAAATTCAGTAATTCAGCCAGGTATGGGGGCGCACTCCTGTAATCCCAGTACTTGGGAGGCTGAGACAGGAGGATCACAGGTTCGCGGCCAGCCTCAGCTACTTAGTGAGGCCCTCCACAACTTAGTGAGACCCTGATTCAAAAATAAAGAATAAAAAATCGGGCTGGGGGTGTAGCTCGGAGGTAGAATGCCCCTGGGTTCCATTCCCAGTATGCCCCCCAAAAATAAATAAATAAATAAAAATAAAAAATAAAAAGGGCAGCCGGGCGTGGTGGCGCACACTTGTAATCCCAGTACTTGGGAGGCTGAGACGGGAGGATCTGGGTTCATGGCCAGCCTCAGCTACTTAGTGAGGCCCTCAGTGAGACCCTGTTTCAAAATAAATAATAAAATATCAGGCTGAGGGTGTAGCTCAGCAGTAGAATGCTCCTGGTTTCCATTCCCAGTACCACAAAAAAGCAAAAATAAAAAAAATAAAAAGGGCTGGAAGTTTCACTTAGAGGTAAAATGTCCCCCAGATTCAATCCCTATTACCCCGCAAAAAACAAAAAAGGAGTTCTGACCCTATGAGCAGTCACCCCCATCCCCTCTCCAGCCCCTGGCACCCACAAACTTCCAGATTTTCATGTTCGGACATTTGCTCTCAATGGAGTGACACACTGTGTGGTCTTTGGTGTCTGGCCTGGCTCAGACCTCTGTTCCTTTTCGTGGCTGAATCGTATTCCATTGTGTGAGGGACCACATTGTGTGTATCCATTCATCCATAGATGAACAGTGCTCTTTCACCTTTTGGCTTTGCAACGCTGTATAAGTTTTCCCGTGGGCCTATGTTTTCATTTCTCTTGGGTGCATACCTGGGGCAGTATTGCTGAGTCCTACTGTAGCTATGTTTATCTGTGGGAGGAACTGCCAGACTGCTTCCCAGTGGTCCTGTGTGGGGATCGGGGCCTGATTTCTGGCACCCTGGTGCTGTCAGGCAGTGCGGCACGGTGGCGGGGGGTGTCATGAGGGAGCAGGGTCAACCCTGAGGCCTGGTATTGAAGGCACATGGTCCCTGGCAGGACTTGGAGGAATCGTCGGTGGGTAAGGCGGGGTGCTGTCATGTGGTCCTGGGAGTCCCTCTCCTCTCTCTTCCCAGGCCTCCTTCCCTGCCTCCCCCTGCCAAGAGGGACAGCAAGAGCGTGCGTGGTGGCGCATGCTTGTAATCCCAGTACTTGGGAGGCTGAGACAGGAGGGTACCAGGTTCACGGCCAGCCTCAGCAACTTAGCAAGGCCTTCTGTAACTTAGTGAGACCCTGTTTCAGAATAAAAAATAAAATAGGACTGGGGGTGTAGCTCAGAGGTAGAACGCCTCTGGGTTTAATCCCCAGTACCACAAAAAAAAAAGAGGAACAGCAAAGCAAGACACCCCCGCACAGCCACCCACACCCGAGCCAGGCCTGGGCCTTCCTGCTTGCTGCCATCAGTCCGCCCCTTCTTGAGCCCAGGTTCTCTCAATCACCCTCCCACTCTCCCCTCTCCTGGCATTTGCCCCACCTCCTCCTCCACCCCACCCCATCATTTTTTTTTTTTTTGCAATACTGGGGGTTGAACCCAAGGGTGCTCTACCACTGAGCTATACCCAGCTCATTTTTAAATTTTATTTATTTGTTTACTGTGGAACTGGGTATTGAACCCAGGGGCATTCTACCTCCGGGCTACACCCACAGCCTTATTATTTTTTTTATTCTTTATTTTGAAACTGGGCCTAAGTTGAGGAGGGCCTCACTAAGTAGCTGAGGCTGGCCGCGAACCCAGATCCTCCGGTCTTAGCCTCCGAGTACTGGGATGACAACCGTGTACCACCACGCCTGGTTCCCCAGCCCTTTTTTTTTTTTTTTTTTTTTTTTTGCGGTACCAGGGATTGAACCCAGGGGCATTCTACCTCCAAGCTACACCCCCGGGCCTATTTTTTATACTTTATTTTGAAACCGGGTCTCACGAAGTTGCGGAGGGCCTCACTAAGTAGCTGAGGCTGGCCGCAAACCCGTATCCTCTGGTCTCCGCCTCCCGAGTACTGGGATCACAAGCGTGCGCCACCACGCCCGGCTCCCCAGCCCTTTTTATTTTTTGTTTTGAAACAGGATTTTGCTAAATTGCTGAAATTCTGGCTGCATTGCTGAGGCTGGCCTCAAACCTGTAATCCTCCTGTCTCAGTCTCCCAAGTGTTACCGTTTGGAGCGATGCCGTGGGTTCTTGTTTTAGTTTAGAAAAAGTTAGCCAGAACTACTGTTGTAAGCTTGAACAAAGTTTTTTTATTACAGAGAGAAACGGGGGACAGAGTAAGCAAAGCACTACGCCAGAGGTGACGCAGTGGAGTGCCTTGAAAGTAAGGCGCTGATGCCTTTGAACGTGTACAGTTTTTATAAGAATTATTATTTCTTGTTTCTTATCCCACTTAACCAATAGTCTTCTTTTTCCACAAAAAGCAGGGGCAGATCGGCCAATTAAACCTTTTCTGCTAGCCCCATTTGTTCATCCTCACAGAGACAGATAGGTCAGATATCACTGATTAACAGGTATTGCCTGGTTAACGAGGTCGGGGGGCTTCATGAAGCTTGTTAGTCTTAGCTGTTGTGAAAGTCTATAATTCTTTTCTAATTGCATGTGTCTGTGCTTGTACCATTCAGTGTCTAGCTGGGCTAACAGTCAACTTTTAGCTGACCAAGGCCAACCTTGGCTGCAGCTCTCGGCTGACAACTTAGAGACAGAGAAAAGGATTTTATTGTTCTGCCTAAGTATGAGAGCCTGTTCTCACTATTAGCAATTGATACCTATTAGTAATCAATGCGAGCCCAATCCCCATCACCAACTACTGAGATTACAGGTGTGCGCCACCACATTCAGCATCATGGTGTCTTTTTCTCCCATTTTAAAACCCCATCTGGCTGGGCATGGAGACACAGGCCTGTAATCTCAGTACTTGGGAGGCTGAGATAGGAGGATCACAGGTTTGAGACCAGCCTCAGTAACTTAGGGAGACCCTGTCTCAAAATAAATAATAAAATAGGTCTGGGGGTGTAGCTTGGAGATAGAATGCCCCTGGATTGAATCCTCAGTCTCACACACACACACACACACACACACACACACCCATCTGGCCACCGTCCCTCTTCAGCATTAGCCCCGCTCCTCTTTGCTTCTGCCCCCCTCTACCATCCCTTTTGCCCAGTAATCCTGCCCTGGTCAGGCTTTGGCCGGGTTCCCTGAATCTCCTCTCTTCTTGGTCACAGACGATGTCCACTTGGCTAATCCCCTGCTCAAACCTCAGGCCTCAGCTGGGTGTGGTGGGGCACGCTTGTCATGCCAGCACTTGGGAGGCTGAGACAGGAGGATCAGGGTTCGCAGCCAGCCTCAGCTACTTAGTGAGGCCTCTGCAATTTAGTGAGACCCCGTTTCAAAATAAAGAATAAAAAATAGGGCTGGGGGTGTAGCTCGGAGGTAGAATGCCGTTGGGTCCAATCCCCTGTACCACAAAAAAGAAAAGAAAGAAAGAAAGAATAAAAAATAGGGCTGGTCTCTCTCTCTCTCTCTCTCTTTCTCTCTCTCTACCTAGTGAGGCCCTCCGCAACTTCGTGAGACCCGGTTTCAAAATAAAGTATAAAAAAATATAGGGGCCGGGCGTGGTAGCGCACACTTGTAATCCCAGTACTTTGGGAGGCGGAGACCGGAGGATCCGGGTTCATGGC
>PVJS01028073.1:0-25769 GCA_004027185.1 Glis glis
GGATCCTCCGGTCTCCGCCTCCCAAAGTACTGGGATTACAAGCATGTGCCACCATTCCCAGCTTGCACATATACTTTTAAATTCATGTATTTTATATTTATGTTTTCACTCTATTCTTTTTTAAATTTATACCATCAGATCTGGCCAGATGATCAATACACACTGTATGAATGTGCAGATATATCACAGTGAATACTGTGAATATGTATAAGTAATATGTATTAATTACAAAATAGATATTAAAGAAGCACCAACAGAAGATACAATACAGAATTTCTATTGTAAGCACAATAAACATATTCATATGAAATCACTTTGTAAATTTAATCTTTTAGTATTGCTCTTCAGATCTAATTGAGATTTTAAAAAATTCTACTGAATTCTTATATTTTTCTTTGTATTTTTTAATAAGGCACCAAAATAGTTCCACTAAATTGGAGTATCACACATTTTAAGAAACCAATATATCCATTTTTTCCTTTTGGAAAAAGAAGTCTAATACTGCAAGAGCGGCATTAATTGAAAAATTAATCTGTGTGACTAATCCCAGAAACCTTAGCCTGGCATGTGCCTGGCTTTTTCTAAAAGACTTCAAGCACTGTTTAATGCTTCCTCATATGAGTTTTGGTAAATTACTAGGTAATATATCTGCTTACAGTGAAAGTGATGAATTTCTTCTCAAGTTACCCTTTCCCGTGCTGTATTTTCTTCAACCATGGTAATAATATGTTGCATTAAGTGTCAACATTTGCCACAAACAAGTTAGGAAGGTATTTCTTAATCATATTTGCATTCTTATGATGGCTAATAATTACAAATTTATATATTACCCAGAATTATTTCTAAAAATGTATTGGTTATTTTATTCATTGTCATATGAAATCATACAAACAACAGGCTTTGAAAAATTAACTATGGGTCTTGTATTGGCCAGGGTTCACTAGACTAACAGAATTCACAGAATGAATATATGGAAAAAGGGATTTATCAGATCAGCTTACAACTGAATTAATGTAGTTCCAAGTTCCGACTGCATGTGGAGAGTCAGAGGAACCAGTAGCTGGTCGAGTGGTCTAAGAGCTGGAGTCTTAGGATCTGAGCAACCACTAAGTCAGTCCCAGTCCAAGATGTGAAGATCAGGAAGCTCTTCGGAGAAAGGATGGTGAAGTCGTCGGCTAGAGGCCGACGATCTCAGACGAGAGCAGAAGATCAAGAAGCTCTTCAAAGAAACGGCGAAGTTCCAGTTCTATGAGCTGGAGGCCGAAGATCTCAGACGAGAGCAGATGCGTTTTCTTCGGAAAGAGCCGTGCATCCCTCTACGCAGCTTTCTCCTTCTTTTATCTAAGTCCTGCACCTATTAGAACCCTGCTGCCTACATTTAGGGCAGGACTTTCTGTTTAATCTGCTCTTACATAAACCAATTGTCTCATTGACACACCCAAAGTCACATGATCTTGGGTGTGTCATGATCAGGTCAAGTTGACAAATTAGATTAACTATCACAGGCCTGTTATCAATCAAGTCAATTTGAAAACTGTTTTTGTTCCAACCATATCCATAAGTATACAAAACTTGATAGTTATAATTGTGGATAGTTTTTCCCAATATATTTTTTAAATTTTTTGATATTTTAAAAACTCAGCTTTCAAAGATACAGAAAGAAGGCTTTTAGAAACAAATTCCAGTGAAGTCATAAAGCTAGGATCATTATGTATTTTGTATGTTGTTAATTGTTAAAAATAAAATAAATCTAGTTAGGCCCTAGATTGGTTGCTTCATATGACCTAGAAGATCCACTCTGGCATGATATGCTATGCATGTATGTAAGACTTTTTCATTTTCAAAATAAAAATATCAGACAGCGTTGTTCAGTTAGAGGAAAGCTGTAACTCCAGTCACATCTCTTATGACAATATAATAAGCAGTTAGAATACTAATGCATCCATTTTATAGCAGAGTGAAATGAGGATCCCCAAGTAGCCAGGCAGCAAAGGTGAGCTATATATCACATACCCCAACTAGCATTTCAGAAGACCAATCAATCATTAATTAACTTTTTATCCTAACAGAGAAGTTCTTTTTTGTTGACAGATATCTCAGGAGATTTCATTTTCAATTTGACAGAATGCCAAGTATCAAAGTAGATTGTTTATCTACATTCAATACACAGCAGCTCTTGTCTGAGATACAGAATTCATTTTTAACATCATAGTTAGTATGAGTATGTTGTCCCACTCTAAAAAATTGCCTCTTGCCTAGAAGTTAAGCCTTGTCAATCAAAGTCAACCTAGACACTTATTACATTAGTACATACTTTTTTTCTAAATCTTTCCAGATTTACTTTTCTTCCTTAGGTTTCACCAAAGATTAATGCAGAGATGCAATACAATGTACAACACACAATCTCACTTCCAGAATCTCAGATTACTCTACAAATCTTTTCTTAGTTTTCTACTTTTTTTTTTTTTTTTTTTTTTTTTTTTTTTTTTTTTTTTTTTTTTTTTTTTTTTTTTTTTTTTTTTTTTTTAGTGGTACTAGTGATAGAATCTAGGGACATTGGACCTCTAAGCTACACCCCCAGCCCTTTTTATGTTTTATTTTGAAACAGGGTCTCACTAGGTTGCTGAGAGTCTTGCTACATTCCTGAGGCTGAACTTGAACCTGTGACCTTCCTGTCTCAGCCTCCCAAGTACTAGGATTATAAATGTGTGCCACCGTGCCTGGCTCTACCTTTCTAAATTATTTTGTGCTGAGTTTTCCTAAGTTTAAAAATTATTTTCTAATTAATTTATGTGAAGAAATGAAAGGTAGCCTAATTACTAAGAGCATACTTTTCGAAATATAACTGGTTGGAATCTTAGTTCTTCTGCTTTCTAGCCAGATAATCAGAGGCAAGTGCAGCAGATGTTGCTAATCTCCACTGATAAGGTTTTCTTCTCCTTCTATGCAGTAGAAGATTGTGTTTATTGTCCCTTGAGGATAAAAATGAATTTAAGTTTATCTTTGACTAATGAAACATGAACAGATGCGGTATGTACTCCTTTTTGAGTTGGAGCCTTTAAAAGCCAGCGTTTGATTCCTCAGGAGGCCACACGTTTGGGAAGATACATGCTTTGGAAACTTCCTTAGCCTGGATAATTGGATTGCCATTAAAAGAACATTTGCCCTGCAGAATCACTGGGATCTTCAGTGTAATTTTTATGAGCAAGATGGTAAGTTTTTCTTATATTAAAATACTTGGGATTTCAGGCTTCTTTGTTATCACAATATACTGTTGCTTGACCTAACAAGTATTTTAAGTTAAACTTCTTAGTCTCCATTTTCTCATCTGCAAAATGATGATGAGTTAACCAACACAGGGTTATTATGAACATTAGTTTGAAAGTTTATGTTTAAAATACTTAAAAAGTGACTTTCCTTATTATCGGGTCCTAAGCATATATCTTTCTATTATCATGTGTCATAATACAAATATAGCTCCAAAAATGGAGGCTGTGCTACCATGCCTCTAATGGTGTTTGAATATTAAAAATGGCCAAATCTTTCTGGGCTACATCTTGAATGATTTACCATATTGAAGTGATCCCTACGTTGTCCTTAAAAATACTGATACATCCTTTAGCCTTATTGACAGTTTAAGTTTTTTAGCTAATTTATAGTTCATTAATACCAGTGGAAGTACTGATTTATCTATCCATTCACTAACTTAACAAATGTAACTAAATTAAAATGATGTATAAATAAATCCCAGGTGCATTATAAAATTTATTTTGCTGTTGGTAAAAATAAAATGGTAAAGACAATAAAGATATGAATAAGCATGGCACATAACCTTAGGGGTTTTGCTTGGGGTTCACATTTAAAAATTTTTTAATTTAGTTTTTGTTGTTGTGTTGTTCACATAGTTTCTGAACAGTATATCTCTCAGGCTCTGATAAGTAAATAAGAGATTTGGTCAAAATGAATTTAAGATTTATGTCAGTACTGAAATAGAATATTTTACTCCAGATCATAAAAATAAATGAGAAGCAGTATGTAGCTGTGTGAAAAGAATGGAAAAAGTAAACAAGAGGAAAAATGAAAGATGTAAGAGTGGTGTCCAAAGAATATATAATGTAAGAATAAGTAACAAAAGCAGTGAACAGACAGAGAGATTGATTGATTGATTGATAACAGTTGCATCAACTAGATATTTTCACAAGAACACTGAGTAAATAACCTCAAAACTCAGTGTCATGCAATAATAACTATCATTATTATGTTGACAAATATTTAGGTTCCTCAGGAGATTTCTGTTTCAAATTGTAAGTCTGCTGGAGTTTGACTGACCGAGTTTTCATTCAGCTGGGTTTGGCTCAACACTGTGGGTTTGGTCCAAGTCTATTTTAAATATTAATCATTTCAGATAATAGATTTCTAAAGGCATGCTTTAGTTTTCAAGGAAGAGATTACAAAGTCCCCAATGGTTGAATGGAAACATAATATCTCTTTCTAAGGCCAAGGCTAAGAGACAGCATGTTACATTTTTTCCAGCATTGCATTAGTTGTCAAAGGACAAACTCATGGCCAAGTTCAATAACTATAGTTTAGGGTAGTGCACTCCTTGTATGTAAACTAGGGTTTGTATGAATGTGTGCTAAGCAATAGTAAAATCTAGCACATCAGGCAAGACTGTTATCTAAGTATGCCAAAATATACATTCAATTTGACTCAAATAGAAAAAGAAAATGGATAGGATTAGTGTCTAGGAACAGAATACAGTTCAAACTCATGGTAAATTACATAATGCTGCAACTATTTATTCTTCGACATGTAATAAAATGTTGGACTCCATGGTTGATATTTGATAGCAAACATCTTTTAAGCCACACTTCTCCTCCTCTTCTGTTCCACATCTAGGAAAACTAATTTAAAAAAGAATAAAGCTCAGGGGGTTCGTCCTTTATTTCCAATAGGAAGTTAAAACCCTAACCCCAGTTCCTTCCCCTAGCCATCATAAAACTCCCAAACCAACTTCCTTTCCTGGTTTCTTAATCCATTTTTAACCATTTGGGGAGGCTTAACTGGTTCTCCCCAGGAAGCCTCATTATGGCATTTTGGTGCATCTATGATATTACTAGTCTTGGCATCCAAAACAAATTTTATATAGGGGTCCATCTTGTCTCCACTGTGGTCATATGAGGTGGATTATCAAAGTATAATCCAAAGACTTTTTGGGGAATTTGATTAAAATTCAGATTACCAGGTCCTACTCCAAACCCAACAAATTTTAATTCTAGATTATGAACAAGTTCCATCAATATTTTTTTTTGCATACACAGTTAGGATTGTTTTATTCTTTTTTGTGATTTATTTATTTTTATATTTTTATTGGTGCATTATAGTCTCACATCATAATGTAGTTCATTTTAATACAAAATAAAGTTAGAAAAGTATTGCTGAAATAAAGAAGAACAAAATAACATCATTTGCAAGAAAATGGAAGGATCTGGAGAACATTATGTTAAGCAAGATCAGTCAATCACAAAAACAGAAGGGACATATGTTTTCATTAATATGTGCAACCTAGGGAGTAGTGGGGACACACAAGGGACTCCGGTTGATAATGGAGAACCTTCAGTGGGGCAAGGGAAGTGGTACAAGGGAAGGGGAAGGGCAAGAAAGAAGTGAATCAGTGGAATTACTATCATGAACAATATGTACATGTGAAAATATACCAACATCATTCTCAGTACTACATACGGGTGGGGGGAGACGGGGGGGGACACTAATAGCTGTGTGCATGTATGTTAACATCAAATAGATATTCATTGTGATATGAGACTCCAATGCACCAATAAAAGCATGTTAAAAAAAGAAAAGTATTGCTGAAATATTGCCTTAGAATAAATCTTATCTGTCTTCTATCTCATTTTAATTTTTGGTATTTTATTATGAGAAAAAGGAAGCATTAATTGTGCATGAAAACTGATGCATTGTTTTAGTACATTAAGCATAATGCTGAATTTAAATTTGATATAAATTTGTTAGAATTGCCTGCTTGTGGTAGCATTTATAATATTTGTACTTAAGTAACTACTCAAATAACTATATTTGCAGTCAGTTTTCCCCAGTAGAATTTAACCTTTATGAGAGGAGGATCCATGTTTTTCTTGTTCAGGACAACATTTCTAATATTCATCTGTGCCTGCTGCATGGTAGTGCACTGAATATATATTAATGGAAAGGAAGGAAAGAAAGAATATAAGGCAGGCATGTAGTCATAAAATTACATAAACATAAGATTACACCTGTATTCCCAGTACTTGGGAAGCTGACACAGGAGGATTGCAGGTTTGAGGACAGCCTCAGCAATTAGTGAGACTCTCATCAACCTAGTGACACCCTGTTTCAAAATTATAAAAAAATAGGGCTGAGGGTATAGCTCAGAGGTAGAAGGCCCCTGGGCTCAATCCTCAGTACCACACGAAAAAAGACTGAAAGTAAGATTATAAGAACACAAGGAAAAAAGTGAGGAAGGAAGAAAGGGAGGGAGGGATGGAGGGAATCACAAAAGAAGAAAAATGAAAGAGAAAAGAAAGACACTATAGTATGATCTGGTGTTTCATTTATTTTAATATCATGGAAAGACACTGAGTTTTCCTCATGAGAGGCTAATGCTTTAGAATACAATTTTTTTTTTTTTTTTGCGGTACCAGGGATTGAACTCAGGGGCGTTTTACCTCCAAGCTACACCCCCAGCCCTATTTTTTATACTTTATTTTGAAACCGGGTCTCACGAAGTTACGGAGCGCCTCACTAAGTAGATGAGGCTGGCTGTGAACCCGGATCCTCCAGTCTCTGCCTCCCAAGTACTGGGATTACAAGCGTGCGCCACCACGCCCAGCCTTAGAATACAGTTTTGAAAACTAAAACAAAGTTGTTTTGGTGGTGTTGTTTGTGTTTTCTTGACATTCGTTTTCCACACCCTTTCACATGTTCAGACCAGGACATATGTAGTGGTAATGTGTCTATAAGTCATATATATCTTCAAATTAAACCATATAGGTCACTTCCTAAGGGTGGCCAACCTTGGCCACCTAACCTAAAATAGCAGTCAAGGAAAGCCAACATGTTACCCTGTTTTATATTTCTGCATTGCAGTTATTACTTTCTCATATCTTTTCTTGAATACTTACTGATTTATTATTTACCATTCCCCCTCATTGATGTAGGTTTTATAAGAAAGCAGAGGCTGCCATATCTGATTTCTTTCTGTACCCCCAGCACCAAAATAATGCCTAGAACATGGTAAGTTCTCAGTCAATATTAGCATTGAATGAAAAAAAATTAGTGAATGAGTAAATAAAGCAAAAAAGACTTTTTGTTTTATAGTTTCAGAGTAGATTATTGTAAACAATACCAAGAAACATAAACATTAAGAGATTTTATAAGGACTAAATGATTTTGAAAAGACAGGTGTTTTGGAGATCCACATAGGGCCTCAAAATAGGGCCTTAAATATTGAAGTCGATTGTGAAGCCAATATTGATGAGAAGAATGTATGATAAATTAAGTTTTTATAACCCATAATAAACTAAAATTCAACCAGATGCAAAGAACAAAAAACTAACAAGGGGAACATGATTGGTTGTTAGATTGTCAGGGCCTTGGTGCATGCAGTTGACTCTGAAGGAACCAGCATCAGAGACTGCCCAGCTTTCATCCCAAAGAACACTTTCTGTTTCCAGGATTGACATCTAAATGACAGGAACAGCCTGTACAGAACATCCAGTCCTCCTTCACAGAAACACTAAGTATGCCCAGGCACCTACAGCAGCCAAAATTAGATCCATAAAAGGTCTTGAATGCACTGACCCAGCAGTGACACATATCGATGTCTCAAAATGTTTAGTCCCATCCAGAATTTCCATTTCAGTCTCCATTCCTTCAATGACCCAGGCAAATACATATACTCCAATACTGGGTAATTCAAAGGTAAGGGGTGGGCCTTTATGCCATGAATCAGGGCCTCATTAGACCACTTTAAAGATCTTCATCAAAGCTTACAAAACAGTGAAACACCACTTCTAGACATCATGTGTGTATACAAATTAGAGAAAGAACATAGAAAGATGTTATATTAAGAGATATAATGTGTTATATTAAGGGATTTCAAACTCTTCTAAAAGCTTATCATTTGGGCACACATAAGTTTTAAGTTATCAAGTCTTTGATTTTAATTTTCTTAGCAAAAACTGGGAGAGCAAGGTACATAAACTTGCCAAGAAGTAATGGCTCACTTGGAATTCAATACAGTAAACATCATCTAAGTGATGAATATATCACTTCTTGTATCAATGAGGGAAATGGGAAATGAAAAAGCAGCATAATACAAAGAATGAAAACAAATAGCAGACAAACATAACCACAAGAGAATACAGAACAGAACAAATGACTCTGATGTTTGCTGATGTAGAGGAAATAATCATTGCATAAAGTTGATTTCACCAACAGCCGTGTTGTGTGTATCAGGTATTATTATAGTTAATATTTTTCAGTTTTCGAGTACCAAGAATTTGAGTTGGATTTGTTTGAAAGTAATTGAGTGATAATAGGGACTATTTTGTTATGAACTTGCTTATTCTATAACATTTATTATACTGCCATCTACATTTATATGAATAATAATAGAGTTAAATTCCAAAATTGGAGTTAATATTAGGAAAATTCACTGAAATAAATTAGGTAGGGAACTAAATTTCCTGCCTTTATACTAAACTTCCAAGAATGTTGATAGGTCTTACATGCTAGGATAAACCAGTAAATATGAGGGTCATACACAAAACTGTGCTATATGTTTCTGACATTTGTATGATAAACTTCTTTGCTAACGAAGAAGATTAAATCTTAATAACAAGGCAGAGCCACCTATTTTGGAAATTTTAGAAAAAATTAAATTATTAATTTTATGAATGGAATTGAGCCTAGTTGAAAGCATTAGGAATCAGATGTATGGTTATGAGCTTGCCTGATACATGAAGGTCAAAATGTATTATTTTAAGGAATCACCAGTCTTATCACTTAGAATTACTGATAACCACATCCCTGATCAAACTCTGACCACAGAAATCTCCAATTCAAGAAATATGAGAAAATGTTGAGCAATTTTTGACTGATTCAACAAATTTATTAGGCAATTCTCAAATTACTGCCTAAAACAAAGGGTTAGAGAATTCAACTCTATTCATGGAAATTTCAAATCCCAGCACAAATCAAGTCATTCATTTCAAATACACATTGCTTTCCTCTTATCAACATGATGCAAATATTCAAGCCTAAGCGTCAGGATCACTTTCTCTCAGTTGCCCCTTGCTCTCTTTAACAACAGTGGCACATCTCTACATTATTTAATTCCTTTTTTTATTATTAATACTTTTTAATTTCATATTTGACTTTCTAAATTTACTTATTTCTCCTGCCTTATTCTAATAACAAGACTGGGAAATATTTAATATGGCAGGAAATTATGTTTCAAATATTGAAAAACATTATCACATTTCTCAAAGTATATCTAGAAATTAATTTGTATATAACTAAATTTTGCAAGAGGGAGTTAATTATGATAAAAATGATTTCTGTATTTAAGAGGAGTTTCCAGTTTTTTGTATTAAGCAGAAATTTACAATAAATGATATAAAAATAGAAAGCAACATTGTATATCAATCCAGTCTGTTACAAATTAAATATATATAAAAATAAGAGAATTTTTAGAACATGAGAAAAATATAAAACTTGGCCAGAATATAGACAATCTTTCTCAATATAATAAGTAATTATAAAAGTTATTTACATATGAAAATTTAATGATGACCTAAATATCCTAATATAGACCTTAGAGTCACTGAATGTATTCATACTACATTATAGAAAATGATTCATTGCTCTATAAAAGATGGCAGAATAGAGGAAGGCAACGTGTTTTGGCTACTCTGAGGCTCAGAACTCAACCAGCAAGAAGACTTCTTGGCAAGAGAAGAAAAGCAGTAAGAGCACAGCTGAAAAAATACAGTTAAAATGTGGTTTAATTAGACACATCACAGAGAGTAGAGGACCAAAAAAAGTCTCCAAACATCTCATCTGGTGAGGAAAGAGCAGAGACAGGCACCATCTTGGCGAGCTAGAGCAGGAGCTGGGGGTTACTGGGACCTGGTGGTTCTTAGTGACCAACTCCAGCAAAGAAGAAGCTAAATCTTGTCGAGCTAGTGATTGCAGAGACCAACAACAAAAGCAATTGCATTCTTCTCCCCACACTTGCATACCTAAAAACGAGATTCCCCAGGCCACCCAGCCAAGTCACCCAGTGAACTCCTGTGGCTGTAGCTGAACTCAGCAGGACCAAGAAATGACAGGTCCTTCCTACAGGGACCTCAGAAGCTACACACAGCTTCATCAAGAACAATATGAATCTTCAGAGCAAGCAGCTAAACCACCCAGCAAAGTCCAGTGACTGTACCTGAACCTGTGGGGACTGAGAAACTACAAAGCCTTCCTGCAGGGACCTGAGCAATGCTTCTCAAGATCTTGAGTTTAAAAACCATCTCAATGAGAGGAACTTGTTTGGCAACAAACTGGTGGGGTCTGTGAGTTTGTGAATCATCCCTGTGGAAGTAGGGGAAAGGGTTACATTTGGACACAGCAGAAGTGTGAATTAGTAGACAGTCCCTAGGGAAAATCACAGACAGGACTTACGGTTGGCAGTTTGCCCCCATCCCCACAACATCTCCAATGATGACTGCAGAACACCAGCAGTGGTGCCTATGTGGTGTGATAACTCAACTAACCATGCTGTAAGCTCAGAAGGCTATAAAATCTCACCCAGTCATTTTTGGGTGCAAGAAGTACCAAGGCCAGTGGCCAGCAAGGTGTCACATGATCACAGCTACCCAGAGCATCAGTGGTATCTCTGGGGCTAAAGAACTCAGCCACTCAAGCCCCAGGTTCAGAACAGTAGTCTCTCCCTACTGGAGTTTGGGCTCTGTCATGAGCAATGAGATGCAAGGTCCTAAGACCAATAAGTCATGTCACACACAATTTGTGTCTTTCCACAATGTCACAAGGTTTATTCAACACTTAAAGGTTAAAGCACGCAGGAACTTAAGAAATTGTCTAAGTAAAGTTAAGTTTGGATGCTGGGTCACTGCTTTCCCAAAGTCAATTAACTATGAATGAGCATCAAACAATACACTTCACACAGCAAAATCTAACAATTTAGGTCAAACAAGTATGTGAGGTAGCATACAAATTCTAAAAATTAGTGAATTTCAAATACTTAGCAAAATTACCCAATACAAACAAACAGGGAGTAGGGAATCATGAACCAAGCCCAGGAGTCCAGGAATGGAAGAGGAGATTCTGAAGTTAGCCCAAGCACAGATAAGGCTGTAGTCACACTGATCCTTGGCCAGTGAGAAGAAGCAGGACCAAAGCAAATTGATGGATCAGAGTCATACACACGAGCAGACTCATAGTGGTGTAAGCAAAGATCAGTGTGCTGCTTGTAGGAAAACTGGTTTCTTTATAGGGCTTCATGGGCATTGTCCAGTGACTTTGGCAAACTCATCTAGGTTTATTGAACCCTACCAAAGTCCTGTCAGATGTATTAGTGAAGTAAGTCCATCAGAGATGAGAAGTCATTTTAGATCCAAGGGTCTGTTATCAACTGAAGTATGCGTGGTGGTTTGAGCCCTATACCAACATGTCCAGAAAAGTTGTTTGAGTTTCTGAAGTTGTCTGAGCTAGATGCTGACATGTCTGAACAAGACATCTATGAGTTTCTGAAATTGCTTTATATCCCATGTTCTATACAGGCTGTGAAAGTAGGGAGACCAGAAGCCAGGGGCCAGCAGGTTTTCATGTGATAGCAGCTGGTGGAACAACAGTAGTGTCTCTGGGGCAGTTTGACTCAGACAGCCATGATGCAGGCTGGGATCACAACACTTCCTCATCTAGCAGAATTTGTGCATGGTGATTACACAGGCCAATGGCTGACTCGACTCTGGGTGATCACAACCTGCAGAACAGTGACAGTATCCCTGGGCCAACAAAACTCAGATGGCCAGGACACAAATGCAGAATGTCATAATCTCTGGCTCTGCTGACCCTAGGCCCAGGGACTACAGAGGACAGATGCCAGCACCATACAGTGTTTCGCCTGTTCACAATCAGCAGAGCAGTGATGGTGTCCTTGGGGCATTAAATCTCAGACAGCAGGATTCAGGCACTGAATTGAAAATTATATTCTCTGGCCTATATGAGTTTGGACTCTGAGAGCCTAGAGGCCTACAGTCAATCAGAGACTCCTGCCTACTGCACTAAGAGCTATCTATATACTGTTAAAGAGGTTCTGGGGGACTAACTCAAAAGTCTTATAATAGGAGAAAGATTTGTTGAGGCAAATATACACTCCCAGCATAGGCCTTACTGTAAAGGGATAACAAATAGATATAGGACTCCCACATACAGAGGAAGAGGATGTCAACACAAAAGAGATACAAACCTGAGAATTCTGAAAATATGAAAATGAAGGCCAATGAGGAACAATAAATTCCCACAACTCAACAGCAAGGGAGATCATTGATACTGAGCAGCAGAAAATGCCAGAAGGAGAATTTAGAATTTTTAATATCAATATGATCAAAGGCCTAGGAAATGAAATTATAGAAAATGAACAGGAAATGAAAGAATATATGAATAGAGAAATTTAGGCCCTAAGTAAGAACCAGAAAGAGACTCTGAGAGAAATGGAGATGATAAATGAATTAAAGACCTCAATAGAAACCAACTCTGGCATGCTTGACCACAAGGAAAATAATATTATTCTCAGAAAACAGCTCATTCAAAATTGAACACACAGTCAACAATATAGAGAAGACAATAGAATACCACAGCTAGAATATTCAAGAAATCTGGATTCATATGAAATGATCTAACCTCCAGATAATATGCATTGAAAAAGGTCTAGAAGCACATACCAAGGGCATTAGAAATATCTTCAGATAAATAATATCAGAGAATTTCATAACCATTGAAAAAGAGTTGGACATCAACATACAGGAGACATTCAGAACCCCAAATAGACAAGAAGAAGGACTTCTCAACACCATATAATGATTAAAATGACTAACATAGAGGTCAAGAAAAGAATCTTAAATGCATCTAGAACAAAAGAATGGGTGACATTCAGGAGCAAAGCAATCACTCTGGACTTCTCAATCCAATTCATGAAAGCCAGGAGGGACTGGTTGGAGGTACTCCAATCCCTGAAAGAAAAAAAACCTCCAACCAAGACTGCTATGTCCAGCAAAGATATCATTCAAATTTTATGGAAAAATAATAATCTTCCAAGATAAGCAGAAACTAAATGGATTCATGTATGCTAAGCCAGCAATAGAGAAAATACTTGAAGAAATAAAACACAAAGAAGAAAAAAGAAATAAATACTACAAGCAGAGAAGGGGTGAATTCCACCAGATGGGCAACTGAGCAAAGAAGAAACAACACAATATCAAACAGAAAACATAACTCAAAATGACAGTAAATATAAATCATCTCTCAATTATAACACTGAATAAGTATAAATTCCCAATAATAACTCTCAATTATAACATTATAATTCTATAAACTCTTTTTTTTTGCGGTACCGGGGATTGAACCCTGGGGCGTTCTACCTCCGCGCTACACCCCCGGCCTTATTTTTTATACTTTATTTTGAAACCGGATCTCACGAAGTTGCAGAGAGCCTCACTAAGTAGAGAGAGAGAAAGAGAGGGAGAGCTAAGGCTGGCCACGAACCTGGATCCTCTGGTCTGCGCCTCCCAAAGTACTGGGATTACAAGCATGTGTCACCATGCCTGGCTATAATTCTATAAACTCTTAATGATAACATTATATAAACTCTCAGTCATAACACTGAAAGGTATAAATTCCCCAATTAAAAGGCATAGACTGGCAATGTAGATTAATGAACATAATCCAACTATATGCTGCTTGCAAGAAATTCACCTTACAGCCAAAGATATTCATAGGCTAAAGGTGAAAGGATATCCCATGCAAATGGAGACTGAAAACAAGCAGGTATAGCAACACTCATATCCAACAAAGCAGACTTTAAGCCAAAACCTAACAGAAGAGACAAAGTGGGTCACTTCTTATTAATAAAAGAACAAACCAACAAGATAATATAATGATAGTAAGGCATTTAAGCCCCAAATGTGGGTGCACCCACTTTTATAAAACAACCTCTTTGGGACATTAGGTCTCAGATAGACCCCAATACAACAATATTCGGACACTTTAACACATCTCTCACACCGCTAAATTGATCTTCCAGACAAAAGATGAGTAAAGAATACTATAAACCAAATTGATCTAATAGACATATACAGTATATTCCAACTAGCAAGAGCTGAATACACATTCTTCTCAGTTTCTCATGGAACCTACTCCAAAATAGACCACATTCTTGGCCACAAAGCAAGTACCAGCAAATTAAAAAAAAAGTAATATAATTCCTTGCATCTTTTCACATCATAATGGAATGAAAGTAGAAATCAACAACAGGAAGACCAAAAGAAATTACATAAATACAGGGAGATTGAATGATACACTTTTGAATGAGGACTAGACCATAGAAGAAATAAAAAAGTTTCTAGAATTGAACAAGAAAAGGGACACAATATACCAAAATCAATGGGACACTTTGAAGGTGGTTTTAAGAGGAAAATATAGAGCACTGAGTGTTGACATTCAAAACAAAACAAAATAGAATGTCAACAAATAAACAACCTCATGACATACTTCAATACCCTTGTAAAACAGGAACAGACTAATACCAAAGCCAGTAGAATGGAGGATAATTAAAATCAGAGCAGAAATAATAAAATACAGAACAAAAAAAACAATACAAAAGATCAAGAAAATGGTTGTTCTTGAAAACATCAACAAGATTGATAAACTTTTAGCCAACTTAACCAAAAGAAAGAGAGAATTGACCCAAATTATTAAAATAAGAAATGTAAAAGGAGATATCAACACAGACAGTGGGAAAATCTGGAGGATCATTAGGAACTATTTAAAAAATCTGTACTCCAATAAACTGGAAAATACAGAAGTAATTGACAGATTTCTAGACACATACAACATACCTAAATTGAATTAAGAGGACACAGAAAACCTAAACTGACCAATAGTAAGAAAAGATATAGAAAAAGCAATAAAAAAAACTTCCAGCCAGACATTGTGGTGTACACTTGTAATCCCAGTACTTGGGAGGCTGAGACTGGAGGATCTGGGTTCGCGGCCAGCTTCAGCTACTTAGTGAGGCCTCCACAACTTAGTGAGACCCTGTTTCAAAATAAAGAATAAAAAATAGGGCTGGGGGTGTAGCTCAGAGGTAGAATTCCCCTGGGTTCTATCCCCAGTTCCGAAAAAAAAAACTTTCATTAAAAAAATCCAGTTCTCAATGGATTCCCAGATGAGTTCTACAAAACCTTTATATAAGAACAAAACCCAGTACTTTACAAATTATTCTATGAAATAGAAAGATATGGAAACCTTCCAAATTCCTTCAACAAGGCTAGCATCATCGTAATACCAAAACTGAGTAAGGATCCCTCAAGGAAAGAAAATTACAGACCAATATCCTTGATGAACGAACATAGATACAAAAATTCTATACAAAATACAGCAATATGTATTCAAAACTATATAAAGAACATTGTACACCATTACCAAGTTAGTTTCATTCCAGGGATGCAAGGCTGGTTCAACCTAGACAAATTAATAGATGTCATTCACCACATAAATAAAACTAAGGACAATAATATGATCGTGTCAATAGTTGCTGAAAAAGCATTTGATGAAATCCAACACCCATTCATGTTAAGAATACTGCAGAAAATTAGAATAGAGGAACTTACCTCAGTATTATACAAGCAATATACAATAAGCCCAAATCCAACATCATGTTGAACAGGGAAAAACTGCAGGAATTCCCAATAAAATCAGGAATAAGACTAGAATGCCCGCTATCACCATTCCTTTTTAATATAGTACTCAAGACTCTAGTCAGAGTGATAAGGCAAGAGAAGGAAATCAAAGGAATTCAAATAGAAAAAGAAGAACTGAAATTATCTCCATTTGCAGATGGTATGATCCTATACTTAGAAGGCTCAAAAACTTAACCAAAAGACTTCTAGAGTTGATCAACAAATTCAACAATGTAGTGGGATATAAAATCAATCTAAAAACATCAGTAGCATTTCTATATGCCAACCACGAATCCACTGAAAAAGAAATCCAGAAAACAATCTCATTCACAATAACCTCAAAACCAATAAAATACCTTGGAATAAACCTAACCAAGGAAGTCAAAGACCTCTACAATGAAAATTATAAAATACTAAAGAAAGAAATTGAAGAAGATCTTACAAGGTACAAAGATCTCCCTTGCTCTTGGATAGTCAGAATAAATATTATTAAAATGACCATTCTACCAAAAGTGTTCTAAAGAATCAATTCAATCCCTATCAAAATATCAATGTTATTCTTCACAGACTGAGAAAAAAAAATCCTAAATTTCATATGGAGAAACAAAAAACCCAGAATGGCCAAAGTAATTGTCAGCATTAAGAACCACGTAGGAGACATCACAATTCCTGACTTCAAAATATACAACAGAGCTATAGTAATAAAAAGAGCAGGGTATTGGCACAAAAACTGATGCATAGACAAATGGAGCAGAATGGAAGATACAAAAACAAATCCATACACTTATAGCCAATTGTTTTTTTTACAAAGTGACAAAAACATGCATTAGAGAAAAGTCAGCCTTTTCAACGAATCTTGTTGGAAAAAATAGTTATCCATTTGTAGAAAAATGAAATTAAATCCCTACCTCTCACCCTGCAAAAGAGTAAACTCAAGATGGATCAAAGACCTGGAAATTAGACCAGTGATTTTGAAATTACTAGAGGAGGGCATAGGTCCAACATTCCAACATATAGGCACAGGCAGAAACTTCCTCAAGAAGACACCCAAAGCTACGGAAATTAAAACAAGAATCAGTAAATGAAATGGCATTAAATTAAAAAGTTTCTGCTCATCAAAGGAAACCATCAAGAGTCTAAAGAGAGAGCCTATAGAATGAGAGAAGATCATTGCCAGATATTCCTCGGATAGAGGACTAATATCTAGAATGTACAAATTACTTAAAATACTTAACACTAAAAAAACTAATACCACAATCAAGTAATGGGCAATTGAACTAAATAGACACTTCACAAAAGAAGAAATACAAATGGTCAATACATACATGAAAAAAAATGTTCAGTGTCTTTAGCAATCAGGAAGATGAGGTTAAAACTAAGCTAAAATTTCACCTAATCCCAATTAGAATGGCAATCATCAAGAAATCAAACAACAATAAATGCTGGTGAGGATGTGGGGAAAATAGGAACTCTTTTACACTGTTGGTGGGATTAGAAATTAGTGCAGCTGCTATGGAGAGCACTGTGGAGATTCCTCAGAAACCTGGGAATGGATCCACCATTTCATCCAGCTATCCCACTCTTGGGTATATTTCCAAAGGGATTGAAACAAGAAAATCATAGTAATATATGCTTATCCATGTTTATGGCAGCACAATTCACAATAGCCAAATTATGGAACCAACCCAGGTGTCCATCAACAGATGAATGCATCACAAAATTATGGGACATACATACAATGCAATTCTACTCAGAAATAAAGAAGAACAAAATTATGTCATTTGCTGAAAAATGGAGGGACCTGGAGAACATTATGTTAAGTGAGATTAGCAAGTCACAGAAAGTGAAGGAACATATATTTTCTCTCATTTGTGGAAGCTAGGGAGTAATTGGGATATCAGAGGGACTCTAGATAATGGGGGATAAATTCCAGTGGAGGAAGGGAGGTAGTTTTGGGGATGGAGGGGGGAAGAGGGAGAATTAATGAAGGAAGCACTTAAACTGGCATTATGTACATATGTGAGAAGGTCAGTGCCAATCTCAATATCTTGAGTGGGGAAGGGGGGAATGGGGAGGGAGCCAGGGGGAAAACTCACCAAGTGCTGTGTGCATGTATGTCACTATCACTATGAACTACATTATGATGTGAGACTATAATGCACCAATAAGAGTTTAAAAAAAGAAGTCTTTCATTGATACTATTCATTCAATTATTGTCAACTAATCTTATTTGTAGGTTATGTAACATTCCAACTTAAAATGTATAATTTTTCCCAATTTTCCTCTATTGTTACAGATAGATTTTTAAACTGGCTAGATCTTACCCCAATTAAGCTGCTCTCCATGAGCAATCATGTCATAACAAGGTCTATATAAGTCCATATGAATAGGCTAACTTCTAAATGCATTTATATAGTATAAATTGCCCATTTAAAAGATGTAATAACCTATGAGATTTTTTGTCTCAGTAAATAGTGAGCTATTTTAGGCAGTGTGTAGTCTGCATTGATCTTCTTTGTTTTTTCAAGACTTAGAATAGTACCTGTTGTGTAATGGTGCTCCTATTTTTTTTTAATTTTTTGGTATTTGGGATTGAACCCAGGGGCATTCTACCTCTGGGCTACACACCAGCCCTTTTTATTTTTTATGTTGAAGCAGGGTCTAAGTTGCAGAGGGCCTCACTAAGTTGAGGCTGGTGTTGAGCTTGCAATTCTTCTGTCTCAGCCTCCTAAGTACTGGGATTACAGGAGTGTGCCACCATGTACAGCTCATTATAATAGTTTTAAATAAATGAATAAAATAATAAAAATAGTTCATCAACTACTAAGCAAATTTAGCATTGATAGCGTATGAATAAAATAAGATAAATGTTGATGTTCAGTGTTACAGTTTGATTATAAACTCTCCCAGAAAAGCTCATGCACTAGATAATGCAGTCAGGTTTGGAGGTGGGGCATGGCTGGAAGCAGCGAGTCACTGAAGGGATCACTATATCTGTCCCTGGCTGCCTCCTCTTTATCTTTCCCTCTCTGCCATGCCCTATCATTGAACCATTTCTACCTCAGAGTACACCAATCATGGATTGACTTCTGAATAGATGAGCCCCAAATAAACCTTTCTTCCTCTAAGTTGTGCTTCTCAGATACTTTGGTCACAGTGATGGAAAAACTAACTAAAACACTCAGGGAAGATTCCTGTTAGCTTTAAAGATTTGCTCAGGTAGCACATAAATTGATTGCCATTTAAAAAGAAAAACAATAGTTTCACATATCAGTCTCTAGAGAAACTGATTTATGGAATTCTAAACAGGTAGAATTCTAAAGTAATGAATTGAAATAACTCCATGGTAGAAATATAATTAAAAACTGGTATTGCCTTTTGTGTTTAGTACACCTTAGGGAACTTAAAGCAATAAGCATGTCAAAGATAAATAAAGCCTAGTATCCACTGAGAGTAGAAACCAAAAAAATCTATTTTATAAAAAAATTAAAACTCTGGTAATTCACATATATACTTTATACAAATTATTGTATATTTCATATTTTGAAAATTCCACAATCAAATGAAAAGAATGTTCATTTTTATGTGTACAATGTGTAAAGGACCTGTGTAGTGTTCTCATGGCAAAAGTTCTGTTTTAAATTCAAAAGCTAATGGTTGTCAAAAGATTTCTAAGTGTCACTATTTAAATTTCAATACTGTTCTGTTTGCTTTAGCCCATCCTTCAAAATGTAGCAAAATTTATAGAAAGAATCAGTGTCAGAAATATCTATTGGACCTGATGTAAGAATGACTGCCAGGTCATCCCTCATCTCAACTCTATGTAGATTATTAACTATGTAGATTATTAACTGTTGATAATATAGATTGTCAACTCCATGTAGATTATTATTATTAACTGCTCTGAATTAACTGTGTTCAGAGAAATACTTGAAATTAATTGTTTTGTTATGTTAATCTATTCTTATATTAGCCATCCAGAAATTTTAAAGACTGTATTTGCAGAATAAATTATATTTTTATTGCAAAGAAGATTTTGTAAAAATAATAGGCTTTTACAATTCAATATTATGCCTCCAAACAACCCAAACAGAAAGGGCAAAATATTTGAATAATCACCTAAAAAATTATAACAAATGAATAACTTGGCCAGTAAAATAAATGACTAACAAGCAAGTGAAAATGTATTTGACATAATTAGTTTTAAGGAAAATATAAATTAAATTAATAAAGTACTACTAGAAATGTATTAGAAAAGCATATATTAGACATCAAACATAAATAAATAAAATCCTCTAATTCAAAAAAGACATTTAGTCTCTCACTTATCTATTCAACAAGCATTTATTAATAGTTTACCACGTAGCAGACATGTTATTAGATCCTAGGAATCCAGAGAACAAAAATTACAGGGTGTAGTTTCAGCAAGCAGATGTCTCTGAAGTTCAAGTCATTTCAATTAATTCACATAGCCTTGAAGAGATTTTGGACATTATGATGTATACACAAACACTTTTGTTATTTTTTGTCAATGACCGATAGTGAACAAAGTTTGAAAATAGAATAACTAACTCTTCTAGAAAGGAAAACACATGTAGAAGCCAGAATCAAAACATTTCTGTGCTAACATCACTCACTAGTGTGATAATCTAGTATCTGATGAATGCCTCATATTCTCCTTATAAGGTTGAAGTATTATGATAAGAAATAGCTAACATATTATAGATGGGATTTCTTCACTTTTAGTTTTCTATCTTTCAAAAAATATCACATTTCCTATCGCTTTTAAATGCTGGTTGACTAAGTAGTAAAGGCTAATAGGTTTTAAGCATCTATGAAGTAATTAAAGGGACTCTTGGGACTAATTTTTCAGGGAGCTTTAAAATGCATCCAAACAGCCTTAAAATAGTGTATATTGAATTTTTTGCACAGCTTAGGGATAAGGAAATGACATTTGAATTTCTCAGTTCTGGATTTTTACATTGGCAGTTAAATTATTTAACCACTCATAATTGAATTTCACAAGGAAAGAAAATTTATTGTTGAAACCCTCCCAAGTGTGAAAAATTAAAATAGAAAATAGATGAATTAAAGCATTAAAAACAAGGATGGTGGTGCTCACTAGGAAGTATTATCTAATGGGGATGTGACATTTGAGTTTATGTCAATTATCAGGTTCAATATCACATATTATAAACTGGATTTGTAGCTGGGAGCAGTGGCACATGCCTGTAATACCAGTACTTGGGTTCTGAGACAACAGGATCACAAGAGGCCATCCTCAGCAATTTAGTGAGGCCCTCAGCAACTTAGTGAGACCTTGTTTCAAAAATAAAAGATGAAATAGGGCCAGGGGTATAATTTGGAGGTAGAAAGTCTCTGGGATCAATTCTCATTATGAAACAAACAAAAGAAAAAATCTACTGGAATTTTTTAATGTTCTCTGCCTTTTTAATGTTTAAAGATACTCTTCTTTTAAAAATTCACTGTGTTCCAGCTTTACAAAATAAATGCAAAATACAAAGAGTCCTATCTTGCATTCATTCTCCTGCAATATCTTCCAATCTAGAAAATTTGGGGCAAGCAAAAAATTCCAGGATTTTGAGGGTTTTTTTTCTTGAAGCCCTAGAAATCTTTATTAAAGAGCTCCCAGTAGGAGCTGGTGAAAAACTTTTTACTCATTAGCTTTTTGACTTATAGAAGGATAGTTTCTGTAGCATTTTTTTTTTACTTAAATGTTAACCTACTATTTTGTTTCAGTAAAGATCAAGAGCTCCTCAAAAGGGATGTTGTGGGTATCAACTAAACATTTACACAACTCTGAATGCTATTTTGACTTTAGCAAAGACAAGTTTTGCAAGCCTGGGCATGTAAAACAGTGATTAAAACACTGGGCTTTGAATTCAGAGAGATCTGGATTTTACAACATGATGCAGCATTGAATATCTCTGTGAACATAAGCAAGATAACAAAATTCTCATTCCTCATTTACAAACTATTCATTCCTCAGCCCTCATCTGGTCAATGTCGAAAGTGCTAATGCATTTAAAGTATTTAGTACAGTAGGAGCTCCAAAATGTTAGTACTATACTTCCCATGGTAAGTTTTCTAAAGTGTTGTTAGTGTTATCATTTTAAGTTGTAATTTTTCAAGCCGGGCGTGGTGGCGCACGCTTGTAATCCCAGTACTTCGGGAGGCAGAGACCGGAGGACCCGGGTTCGCGGCCAGCCTCAGCTCTCGCTCTCTCTCTCTCTCTCTCTCTCTCTCTTTAGTGAGGCCCTCCGCAACTTCGTGAGACCCGGTTTCAAAATAAAGTATAAAAAATAGGGCCGGGGGCGTAGCACGGAGGTAGAATGCCCCTGTGTTCAATCCCTGGTACCGCAAAAAAAATAATAATAATAATAAATTAAGTTGTCATTTTCACCAAAATGTGTAATATATATATAATATACATAAATATGAATATATATATATATTCACATATATTCTTTGGCAAATTTTATTGTCAGTGAAACACAAAAGGAAACACACATACAATCATAAGGTAAGGTATGTTAGCTGGTTCATTTGAAAGAATTAAGACAGCAATTCAGTTCTCTGAATCTGTTTTTCTTATTTGCTATTTATACCTAGTATTGGATATTTTTGATTGTCTTAACATCTGATGTTTTGGTTCCAGCATTATGTCACCATATAAGTCAGTGAAAGTTGATTGAGAGTATTACTTAATCTCCCATGAACCGTCTGAAAAACCACAGGAGAGCTATAGCCATTGGCCCAATACTTGTAGAAACTGAAGATATTCTTGCATGCTATAGACACTATACCAGTCGATGTTCTGAGGTATTAGCAAGCATTTTACTAGCTCTTTCAGGTAAAAGTGGACAGTGTAATAAAAAATGAGCTATAGAGTAGGTGAGTGCTATGTGCTAGGCAATAATGTTGACTCAAACAATAAGAACAATAGAACAAAAATAGACACATCAGGAAAAATCCATTTTATGTATTATAATCTTCCTCTCCATAAAAGAGCAGTAATATTAAAATATTATATTGAATTTGAGAATACACATAGAAAATCTTTTAACACTTACCTACTGAATAGTGTTGAAATGAACATGGGAATTGATATATCTCTTCTTGATCCTGTTTTCAATTTCTTTGGATATATGCCCAAAAGTAGTTGGCTTTGGACTGGCGCAGTTCTCCCCCTTTCCTTCCCTCATTGAAAAACAGTAGAATATGCTGTGGATGGAATATCCTGAGACAAGAAGAAGCTGGCAAGAGTATCATGGGCTCTATTACAATCTCCTCCTAGAAATAGGTTGTCCTTCAAAACTGATGCCTAGCATTTCATGTAACCCCCAAGGTATAAAACCCAGGGAAGGCTGCTCTTCAGGGTTCCTGAGCTTAAGTAAAAGTATAGAATGTGTAGAGAAAATGTCATCCACGTGGGCAACTTTCCTGAGGTTTTGAGGTCCTGCTCATCATGAATTCTAGGCCTCCTTTGTCTTTTCATGTCTATCTGCAAGCAATTACCCTGATTCATGTAACTTGCTGTGTGTTTGAGCTTTCTGTCTAAATGAACTCAGGCCTATTGGTAGCCAGTACGGTGAAGATGAATCATAGTGTGATTGCTGGATCATCAGTAGTTCCATTTTAAAATTTTTTAGGAGCCGGGCATGGTGGCCCACGCTTGTAATCCCAGTACTTTGGGAGGAGGAGACCGGAGACCGGAGGATCCAGGTTCGCGGCCAGCCTCATCTCTCTCTCTCTCTCTCTCTCCCTGTCTCTCTCTCTCTCTCTCCCTGTCTCTCTCTCTCTCTCTCCTTAGTGAGGCCCTCCACAACTTCAGGAGACACGGTTTCAAAATAAACTATAAAAAATAGGGCCGGGGGCGTAGCGCGGAGGTAGAACGCCCCTGCGTTCAATCCCCGGTACCGCAAAAAAAAAATTTTTTTTAGGAACTTCTTACATTTTCCACAAAAGTTGCACTAATTTACATTCCCACCAAAGTGTCCAAAGATTCCTTTATCCTCTCTAACGTTTGTTCTCTTTTGTCTTTTTGGTTATGGTTGTCCTAGCAAGGAATGAGGTTATGTCTCTTTGTACTTTTGATTTGCATTTCCATGCTAATTAAAAATGTTGAGTGCTTTTCGAATGCTTGTTGGACATGTGATTTTGTTTGTCTTTAGAAAAGTTTCCCTTTAGATTCTTTTCCATTTTTAATCAGGTTTTATATATATATATATATATCTATATATATATATAGATATATATAGATATATACTTTTTATACTTTTTTTTTTTGCGGTACAGGGAATTGAACGCAGGGGCGTTCTACCTCCAAGCTACACCCCCGGCCCTATTGTTTTATTCTTTATTTTTGAAACAGGGTCTCACAAAGTTGTGGAGGGCCTCACTAAGTAGCTGAGGCTGGCTGCGAACCCGGATCCTCCGGTCTCCGCCTCCCAAGTACTGGGATTACAAGCGTGCACCACCACATCCGGCCTGGTCCTTATATATTTTTAAAAATTCACCCATTATTGAATATACGATTTGCAAATACTTTTCCGTAGGTTTTTAAAATTTCTGTTGTTTGTTTTGTTATGCACAAGTTTCTTAGTTTGATGTAAATTTATTTGCTAATTATTGTTTTTGTTACCTGTTCTTTTGATGTCATATACAAACAATTGTTTCCAAGATCAATGTTAAAGAGATTTGTCCCTATGTTTTTGTCTAGGATTTTACAGTTTCAAATTTTATGTTTAGGTCTTTGATGTATTTTGAGTTAATTTTTTATGTTATGAGATAGGTGTTCAGTTTCATTTTTTTGCATGTGGATGTTCAGTTTTCCTAACACCATTTGTTGAAAAGATTATTCTTTTCCTATTGTTTGTTCTTGGCACCTTTGTTGGACCATAAACATGTGTGTCTATTGCTAGGCTTTCTGTTCTGTTCCATTGGTCTATATGTCTGTTTTTATGCTAAGATACATTTGTTTTAATTGCTATGCTTTTCTAATATAATTTGAATTCAGAAATGTGATGCTTCTACCTTTATTCTGTTTGCTTATGATTGCTTTACTATTTGGGGTCTCCTGAGTTCCATGTAAATTTCTTAACTTTATTATTATATTTCCATAAACTATGTCATAGGAATTTTATTAAAGATTTGGTGAATCTGTGTTGAATCTGTAGTTTTTCTGGTCCATGAACATGGGGTATCTTTTCACTTGTATCTTTTTTAATTTCCTTGATCATGTTTTATAATTTTCAGTGTACTCATATACAAGTCTTTCATATTTTGCTTAATTTCTAGTATTTTATATATTAATTTGCTATTTACTTATTATTGTTGCTAATGTAATTGACAATGTAATTATTTTTAAAAAGAAAGTGATATATTTAAATTATTTAATCATAGGAAATTGCTGATGATTATAAACAATATACATTTCCTTTTCTGCATAAAATTAGACATAGTATATTTTTAGTTTCTGAGTCAATCTAGAACTATAGTATAATACTGTACTGTGGAATTGCACAATTTAGATCATATAGGTTATGTTGATTGAATGCATATTGGTAAACAGATATGACCATTTTCTACATATTATCTAGTACTCATTAAAGAGGCATAATTATAAACAACTCTGATTGATTTATCTACTTGCTTTTGCAGAAGGAGATTGTATTTCAAGCTGAAATAGAACAAGACCAAAAATAGTACATTTTAAAT
>PVJS01028074.1:0-25768 GCA_004027185.1 Glis glis
AGGGAGGGAGGGAGGGGGGAGAGGGAGGGAGGGAAGGAAGACATAAGGTTTCAACATCTTATGGAACTAACCTAGGTGTCCAACAACAGATGAATGGATAAAGAAAATGTGGTATGTAAACACAATGGAATTCAACTCAGCCATAAAGAAGAACAAAATTGTCTCATTTGTAGGAAAATGGATGGAGCTACAGAATCTTGGGCTAAATGAGATAAGCTAGTCTCAGAAAGTCAAGGGTCAACCAGGCGTGGTAGTGCACACTTGTAATCCCAGTACTTGGGAGGCTGAGACAGGAGGATAGTAGGTTCGAGGCCAGTCTCAGCAAGTAATAGACTCTCATCAACCTAGCAAGACCCTGTTTCAAAATAAAAATAAAATAGTGCTGGGGGTGTAGTTCAGAGGTAGAATGCCCCTGAGTTCAATCCCCAGAACCACACACACACACACACAAAAAGGTCAATGGTCATATGTTTTCTCTCATATGGGGGAGCTGCAGAGAAAATAAGAAACAAAAGGAACTAGATAAATGAAGAGACAGACTAGTAGGATAATGCAAGGGGATTGGGTAAGGGAGAAGAGGAGAGGAAAAAGGGAGGTTTGATGAAGGCAACAGTTCAAATAATGCTGTGTCCATTGATGAAGGTATCACTGCCAAATCTTGCTACCATGTGTGAGGAGGGGAGATGGGGAGGGAGGAAAAAACACTATGCTCTGAGCATGTATGTTAGTATCACTTTGAAACTCATTACAATTTATTATTCATTCATTCATACACTGATACTTGGAATTGAACCCAGAAGCATTCAACCTCCAACCTACACTCCCAGCCCAATTTTTTATTTCTTATTTGGAAACAGGGTCTCAGTAGGTTGCTGAGAGACTCACTAAATTGCCAAGGCTGGCTTTGAACCTGCCATCTCTCTGTCTCAGCCTCCCAAGTACTGGGATTACAAGCATGCGCCATCACTCCAGGCTGAAACACACTATAATTTATAATTAAAATGTAGCAATAAAGTATTAAAATTTTAAATAAAATATAAATGTATGTATATAAACCGACAGTGATATATACAGGCTGTGCAATGAATTTCTAGCATATGCAATATTCAGATAATTAAATAATGAAAATGAAATGATACGAAAACATTTATTATTTTTGTTGCTCATAAGCTCAAATGCACAGCTAATACTTGATGAAAAAATTCCTTTTAAAATTAACATGTTGTCAGGCATGGTGGCGCACACTTGTAATCCCAGTACTTGGGAGGTTGAGACAGGAGGATAGCAGGTTCGAGGACAGCCTCAGCAAGTAGTGAGACTCTCATCAACCTAATGAGACCCTGTTTCAAAATAAGAATAAAAAAGAGGGCTAGGGGTATAGCTCAGAGGTAGAATGGCCCTCGTTTCAACCCCGAGAACCATAAAAAAATAAAATTAGCATGTATTAACCCACAATTAATGAGCCTCTGTGTGTCAGTAGCCTCTTTCGGGTTTATTTCCAAAGATATTAACAAGTTTTATAGATTGGTATATGAAACAAATATACTCAATATATGGAAACTCTAAACACTAAGCATGATCTCAAAGTGAATAAATTCCAAAATAGCTCTAGGATATTTTGACCAAAATATCAACAGAAAAATGAGAAAAGAAAAAGAAAAACAAAGTATTGGGTTGACCTATCACTTTTATATTCAAAGCAGGAATACCATGCTAACGTAGAACCATAGACCTATAGTTGGGAAAGGGTTCAAAAGAATCATCCAGTGAGTTTCTTAACTCACTCAGGCCCAGGAAAGGCACTAGATGTACAAAGATAAAGAACATCAGATCCCTAAGTGGGCGGAACAGAGTTCACAAAGGAAACACTGAAACAAACAATTATCACAAAATAAATTACATCATATTTGTAAACCTAGTGCTCTAGGATCACAGAAAAATAAGCAAAAATATTGCTATTTTTAATCTTATATAAACAGAAATGTGGGAAAGTCAACAAATTGAATGCCAAAATGCCAATCAAAAAATGAAATGATTTTTGATAGAACACTCTGACAATGATAGCGATGACTATGAAATTCTTTACATTAAATCATATGTTCTTCATGTAATTCAAAGTCACAGATAGAGGGACAATGTAGCTCGAAATGTCAGAAGCATTCTAGGTGGAATTATATGAAAAATACACTAATACAAATAAGATCTGACATAACAGATGGAAAATGAAAACGAGTCGTACTGGTTGCCCTAAGTGGAGTGCCGCAAACGACAATGTTCAGAGTGGTTTCAACTTAACTTAATTCCTACAACATTCAGAGAATTTCACTAAGTCTCTGACTATATTAATTAAATCAATCATGGTGATCAGCAATCACTACAAATTGTTCTCTTCATGAAAAATTACTAATTATTAGAAGGAAGATTATTCAAAGTGGTCTGTAGTACTCTCTGGCCATCACTCTTTATTGTAAAAAATGAAAAGAAGGGGAAAATATAGGATCTTCCCATCAATTTTAAGTGAAATAGTCATTTCTGAAAAATAAGAGAAAAATGGCAGGCTCCTCAGATACATCAACCAAGTGGATAAGATCTGAAAAGACTATAAATCTCTAAGAACTATACCAGCTCTGAAAGTGAACATCAGGTTTATCTTTTATTTAAAAACAGAATGTTTTTTAAAAATTCATTCATTTCTGCCGGGCATGGCATGCCTGTAATCCCAGTACTTGGGAGGCTGAGACAGGAGGATCTCAGGTCCGAGGACAGTCTCAGCAACATGAGACTCTCACCCACCTAGCAAGACTCTATATCGAAATAAAAATTTAAAAATAGGGCTGGGGGTGTAGCTCACAGGCAGAATGCCCCCGGGTTCAATCCCCAGTACCACCAAAAAAAAAGTTAATTTTATAATTAAATAATTCACTTACTAAGTTTATTAAGAAAACTGGTAATGTAAAAAGAAATAGGCATTCATCTGCCCATTATAACATACAAGAGAACTGAGGTTCATTCCTGGTTGATAAAAGAACTCTTTCTTTACAGAAGACTATCACGCAAAGGCAGGAAACATGACAGAATAATACAAACCATCATTCTACAACCTTCAATGTAACAAAGGTACTAATGACAAAGCTCCAGATCAGAGGCCAAACACCCTGCTTAATCTCTATGGTGGGGGGACATGGGTGCTTGCTGGACTACTTTTTGAGTTTATTTTTTTTTTTGGAAACTTTTCATAATAAAAAGTTTAGAGAAAAAGGGCATTCCACAATACTATGACACTGGTCATTAAACAATCCTTAAACACACCAGGAAAACAAAGAGTACCATCAATAAAATGGGGAAAAATAAAAGTAAATGAGCTTATAAAGTGGTCTGAGTTTAAAAAAAAAAAACTTCACCAGGCATGGTGATGCACACCTGGAATTCCAGTACTTTCGAGGCTGAGATAGGAGGATCGCAGGTTCAAAATCAGCCTCAGCAACTTAGTGAAACCCTGTTTCAAAAACAAACAAACAAAAAAGTGCTAGGGGTGTAGCTCAGAGGTAGAAAGGCCCTGGATTCAATCCCCTCACAAAAACAAAAAATAAACACTTCAAGTAACAAAGAAAATGCTGCTCATGCACATTAATATTCTAGTATGGTATCTTGAATTTTTGCATTATTATAACACAAAAACTAACACAATACAACAGCACCGCTTACCTACTGCTGCTGTTCAATCTCTGCTTTACTGAGAGTGAATCTATTATTTCAGAGTGGTTCCACACTGCTTTACACGTTCATTGATGCAGTAATCACTGAGCACTACTAACATTTCTGATACACACTGACACATGAATAAAAGTCACATTCCATGTTTCATGATTTCCACTTCCAGAATGCTTGACTGGAAAGCCTGTGAGATAGATGGCACAACAAAAACAAACTCTTACCACTCGTATTGAAGGCCATGCAGCACACTGGCTTCTCGTGGGCAGGGAAGTGGGCCACAATGCCATCGCTGTCGGAGTCCTCGCTCACGAGCACCTTCAGAAAACGAGGAAAGAAGACTGGAGGTTACTAACTCCTCACCAGAGACTGAGCTTCGGGACTAACAATCCTGCTGTCAATTACTCGTGATATTGCTCCGGCTAGAACCTGAAATTCATTCTAGATAACTGTACACAACACCACCTCAATACCTCAGGTCATGTAACATGCTTCCACTATATTGCATGAACTAGTCGTATCAATTCTAAAAACAGCTGGCTTGACTGTAAATGACACAGACATGTATCTTCAATTATAGGATTAGAGGAAAATAGGAAAAAACAGTATTTTTAAATTACTTACAAATCAAATATTGGTTTACTCAAGGACAGGAAATACAGTTTTTACTGTGTTATACACTCTGCTGGACATAACAAATTGTTGCCCACTACTGAAACAGATCATGAGAAGAGGGGAAAATATAACTTAAGTTAAACTAAAATGAACAGAAGTAGAATACACTATCTACCCATTAAGACTTTTATGTTAAAGCAGAAATGACGTGATGCTTCACTTCCAGTTGGATCCACTGACATTACTGTACTATCAAAGTTATCAAAACAGAACTATGATAGAAGACATAGTTTTATATCTCCAATGGAATTTCTGTTATTCCCCCCTAACTTTCATAGGTATAATAAAATATAATTTACACTTCATAAAATTTGCCCAATTGCTACTATATTGAACAACCATCAATAAAAAGTTTTTACCTACCTAATGTTCAAGAAAACCCGTCACAATATTGGATGATACTCAAACATAGAGAATTTCATTTTAAATAACCTAAAAAAATAACGCTACACTGGCAACGTTAATTTTTTCCTTTTAAAAATGATTGTTGAACAAAGAATTACATGCCAAATACCCTGCTAGATGCTGGTTAGCTATACCAAATGTTACTCCTCCCTTGAAACACACAGAGTAAATTACTTATCAGCTGCTTCATTAGTTACCACTTATCTGCAACTTCTGCCAAAAAAGTAATACCTATAATTACAAGGATAGTACTTTTGTGTGCAAAAGCTTTACAGGAGTACATTTACATACCATAAAAGTCTCTTATTGGAACTTCACAGTTCAATGAGGTTACATAGTAGTTAGACCATCACAACAAGCTACCACATAAAAATGTCTGAAATATCATAATTCCAATGTTTCTGTTTTAAATTACTTGTCATATTGCTCTGGCTAGAACCTCAATATCAGTCTAGCTACAAATATATCAATTATGTTATCTTTTCAAAGACCCAACTATACCTGTGGTGCACACCTTATAATCCCAGCTACTGTGCAGCTTGCCAGCTGGGCAAGCAGCCAGACCATGAAGCAGGGAACTTGTAAGCTGAATGTAGCTCAGAGTACCCTGGATTCAAGAAACATTACTCAGCAAAGAAATTAAATAAGTTGAAAAAAAAGGGATTTTCACCAATATTCATTGTTTCATTGATTTTTCTTCAGATATTAACTATATACTCCATCTATTTATATTGGCTGTAATTTGCTTGTTATATAATTTCATAAAGGGAAAGTGTAAATAGTTAATTTCAGACAATTTCCATCTGCTAATATGAACATTTAATGCTAAAATCATAGCTCCAGGTCATACCACACTTGGACTCCAAAATTTAATATGCTTTATTTTCATTCAATTCAAAATAATTTTTCTTTCTTTTTTTTTTTTTGCAGTACTGGGATTGAACCCAGGGGCATTCTACCTCCGAGCTACACCTCAGCCCTATTTTTTTATTCTTTATTTTGAAACCTGGTCTCACTAAGTTGCGGAGGGCCTCACTAAGTAACTGAGGCTGGCCAAGAATTTGCAATCCTCCTGTGTCAGCCTCCCAGGTACTGGGATTACAAGCATGTGCCACCACACCCAGCACAAACAATTTGTCCCTAGGATAACTTTTTTTTCCTTGTGGTACTGGGGATTGAACCCAGAGACATTCTACCTCTGAGCTACACCCCCAGCCCTATTTTTTATTCTTTATTTTGAAACAGAGTCACACTAAATTGCAGAGGGCCTCACTAAGTTGCTGAGGCTGGCCGCGAACCTATGATCCTCCTGTCTCAGTCTCCCAAGTACTGGGATTACGAGCATGTGCCACCACACCTGGCTATTTCAAAATAATTTGTAATGTCACTAAGCTTCCTTCTTTGACCCATGATTTATTAATGTGTTGTTTTATTACCAAGTATTTAGAGATTCCTTAAATTTAATTTCTATTGATTTTCATTGTGCTTAAAAACATTTTGCATAATTTTATCATTGTGTTTGTATTACATTTTATTTTTTGGTATTGGGGATTGAACCCAGGGAAATTCTATATCCAAGCTACACACCAGAGACCTTTTTTTAATGTTTTACTTTGAAACAGGGTCTCTAATTTGCTGAGGTTTGCCTCAAACCTGGAATCCTCCTGTCCCAGCCTACGAAGTACTGGGATAATAGGAGTATAACCCCAAAACTGACAAAATTTTGATTAATATTTGTTGGGGGTCTATTGTTAACTGCTTATATTGAAATAATTGCTTTTATAAACCTATTATAGTGACTTTTTTCTTTTCTTTTTTTTTTTTTAGCAGTACCGGGGATTGAACCCAAGATAATTCTATCTCTGAGCTACACCCCAGCCTATTTTATTTTTTTACTTGTATTTATTTGTTTTACAATGCTAGGGATTGAACTCAGGGGCATTCTTCTTCCGAGCTATACCCCAGCTCTATTTTATTTTTTATTTGGAAACAGAGTTTAAGTTGCTGCAACATTCACTAAGTTGCTGAGGCTGGCTTTGAACCTGCAATCCTCTAGTCTCAGCCTCTCAATTTTTTTTTGTTTTGTTTTGAAACAGGGTCTCTATAGGTTGCTGAGGGTCTCGCTAAATTGCTGAGGCTGGCTTCCAAACTGTGATCCTCTTTTCTCAGCTTCTCAAGTACTGGGATTACAGGCGAGTGTACACCATATGGTGATCCTGGCACACACCTGCAATCTGAGGACTTAAAGGCTAGGACTGGACAATTGCACCTTTAAGCCCAGCCTGTTTTAAAAAAAATGCAAACACAGGTCTGGAGGTGTAACTCAGTAGCAGAACACCTCTGGGTTCAATCCCCAGTATCACACATACAGGGGGGGGGGCATTTACACTCTTCAAAGTCACTTGTCTGATATTAATATGGCCACTTCAATACTATTAGTTAATAATTGCATGATACATTTTTGCCATCCTTATGGGTTTTTTTGTTTTGTTTTTGGCGGTACCGGGGATTGAACCCAGGGGCATTCTACCTCCGAGCTACACCCCCAGCCCTATTTTTTATTCTTTATTTTGAAACAGGGTCTCACTACATTGTGTAGGGCCTCACTAAGTAGCTGAGGCTGGCCCGCTAACCATAATGCCCCTGGGTTCAATCCCTGGAAATACTAATAATAATGATGATAATGTTGGCATTTTGTGTGTTTTACTAGAGCTATATAAGATGTCACCATTTGGGTGAAGCGGGAGGAAGTGGGGTAAAAGGTACATGGATATATATATGCAACTTCCTGTGAGTCACTAATTGTTTCAAGGTTAAAAGAAAAAAATGGAACGTTCTGAGCCAGGCGTGGTGGCACACACTTTTAATCCCAGTACTTTGGAGGCTGAGACAAGAGGATGACAGGTTTGAGGACAGTCTCACAAAGTAGTGAGACTCTCATCAACCTAGTGAGACCCTGTTTCAAAATAAAAAATAGGACTGTGTGTGTGTGTGTGTGTGTGAGGGGGGTAGCTCAGAGGTAAAATGCCCCTGGGATCAATTCCCAGTACCTAAAAACTAAATTAATGAAAATAAAAATAGAACATTTTGCAAGTTTCTAAGTTTCTCAGATTCTGAAAGGTGAAAAAATGGTATTAGTTTTATTTGCAATTTTCTTCTATCATGTGAAGTTGCAACGATTTCATATCATTTATATATTGTTTCTATCTCTTATGTATTTTTTTCTCAAATTTGACTTTATAAAATTTCCATTCATATCATAGATGATAACCTATATATATCTACCCAGGACAATTAGCATTGAGTCCTCAAACTCATGAAAACAATGCAGACAGAAAGCCACCCAACAGAAAGGCACATTGAGCTTGCTCCATGGCCAAACGTCATACTACTACAAAGGGTTCTCTGTTGGTCTCCTATAGAATTCATGAATATAAACAACCAGATACTTTTAGAAGGGTCGTCTCCACTGCATTTTTACCTTGCCTAAAACATTAAAGCATTAATCAAATTAATAAAACCAGAGATATCCCAATACCATTTTCCTAAGACACACCATCTTACCACTGACCAAGGCTGCATGAACGTCTGTGTGTATATTAACAACCTGACTATATTAAACAAAGCAAAGCATTTCAGTTGATAAAGGAGGATAAGCCTTCATCATAAGAAGGACTGACCTCCGGAGCCAGTAAATTACTATAAACCTGTTCTCGGGGCAAGATACAGCTCAGGCTTATGTCATCATTCCAAGGTATTTTATTTCAATTACAGATTTTGCCACATTGCTAACTTCAATTATATAAATGTGTAAAAGACAAATCATGCCACTTATCCTGGTCAAGAAATGCTTTTAAATAAAACATGAAAGCAACACAGATAAAAATGGACACAAAGTCAATCAAATCCATTCCTCCTAATGCAGTTACCACACAAGATCCCATCACCATAAAATCAAATTAATCAATACAGCAATAGAAAGATGATGAATCAGACTTTATACCTTACCACAGTGAACATGAGAGTATCTTTATTAAAGGCTCCATGGGTTTAAACAAAAGTCAATGCAAGGTTAAATTTAGCTCCTGAGACTTGGGAAAATGAGAAACAGCGGTAGTTAACCAGCAGCGGGAAGAGGGGAAGTAGCAGATCTATGCACCAACACCAGAGGCTTTAGTCCAACCCAGCATCCCCTAAACTCAGCCTGTACTCCAACTGGCCTGTACATCACAGACACAGACTTCTTACTGAGAAAGAACAGGATCACATTAGGGAAAGAAAGAAATGGTTGTTATAATGCAGGAATGTGCTGCTTAAAATACTTTTTTTGAGCGGGGCGTTGTGGTGCATGCTTGTAATCCCAGTACTTTGGGAGGCAGAGACCGTAGGATCCGTAGGATCCGGGTTCGTGGCCAGCCACAGCTCTCTCGTGTGCTCGCGCTTGCCCTCCCCTTCTCTCTCTCCCTCTCTCCCTCTCTCCCTCTCTCCCTCTCTCCCTCTCTCTACCTAGTGAGGCCCTCGGAATTTACAAAGTAAGTTGACCTTTATAGAAAACCCATTTCTTTCTTAACTTAGAATAGAATTTTTAAATCAAGTTAAAATTTCAAAGTATTTCATAAGTGAGAGATTATGGCTCCCAAGTAAAAACAGAAAAGGCAAAAATTTTCATTTTGAACATTTCAGATTAATAACTTTTTTTTTGGTACTGAGGATTGAAACCAGAGGCATTCTCCTCCAAGCTACACCCCCAGCTTGATTTTATTTCTTATTTGGAACAGGGTCTCACTAGTTTGCTGAGGGCATTGATAAATTGTCCAAGTTGACTTTGAAACTGCGATCCTCCTGTCTCAGCCTCCCAAGTACTGGGATTTACAAGCATGCACCACCATGCCCAGCTGATTATTAACTGTTAAGTCAGGTTTGGTGGCACACGCCTGCAACCCCAGTTCTTAGGAGGCTAAGACAGGAGGATCTCAGTTCGATACCCAGCCTTAGCAACTTAGTGAGGCCCTGAACCACTTAGTGAGACCCTGGTTCAAAGTAAAAAATAAACAGGGTTGGGGTGTACCTCAGAGGTAGAACGCTGCTGGTTCAATCCCGAGTACTGCACAAAAAAGTTAACATTTATAAGATTTTTTTCTAGTAAGTACTTGTTTTAAGTGTTATCTATGCATTCACGGAAAACTTTTCCAACTCCACAATCTAATCCATTTCCATACATCAAAACCAAGAATTTGAGAATATACATTATTTTATTATATTGTTTTTGTTTTTTAAAGAGGCGAGTCTCGTCTTTCCCAGACAACAGGTATGTGCCAATATGCTCAGTTGTTATTTTTTATGTTTTGATTTTGGGTCTCGCTAAATTGTTGATAAACTCAATAAACTGCTTAGGCTGTCCTCAACCTGCAAACCTCCTGTATCAAACCTGCAAACCTCCCAAGTACAGAGATTATAGGCAGGCACCACCATGCTCACCTTCCGTTTTGTTTGGCTTTATGTATGTCCCCAGCCCAAGAATTCCCTTATTTTTAATTCATAAAAATGTAATGAAGAACATGAAAAAATTAAACTGCACATAAAAATATAAGGTTTAATGTTATACTTTTATGTAATTAAATTTAATTTTTTTCTTTATGTTCCTATGTTGCAGGAACATAAACATACAAGTATACAAATACCTCTATTTAATCAAAAATATTGAGATAACATTTTTTATTTTCAAATGACCACAAGCCATCAAGAAATGCTAGATCTTCAATAGACTTACAGTCATAGACAATATTAAGGACTGTTATTACCTAACAAAGCACATGGCTTTGTGAATGAAAAATCAAGAAAGGAATAATTTTATATAATATTTATAACACTAAAGGTTTATATATTTTGGCTTATTTTATGGGATTAAAACCAGGGGCATTTACCTATAAGCTACATCCCTGCCCCTGCCCCTTTTATTTTGAAAGTGGGTCTCACTAAGTTACTAAGGGTCTCACTATATAGCTGAAGCTGGTCTCCAACCTGCGATGCTCTTGTCTTTGCATCCCACGTAATGGGATTACAAGTGCACACAACCGCACATCGCTAAGATTTATTTATTCGTGTGTGTGTGTGTGTGTGTTGTGTTAAAGGGGACTGAACACAGAGGCATTCTAGCTTTGAGCTACACCGCCAATCAGTTTTTAATTTTTTGTTTGTTTGTTTTGACATGGGGTCTTGCTAGGTTGCTGAGAGTTTCGCTATGTTGCTGAGACTGGTCTTGAAGCTACCATCCTCCTGTATCAGCCTCTCAAGTACTGGGATTACAGGCATGTGCAACCACTCCGGGCTTATTCTAATTTTAAAGGAGAACATCAATATATGTCTACCCATATCAACACACACACATACACACACAATGAAAGTAATTCCAGTCAACTGAAAAGGAAATTTTTTACATTGACACTCATAACAATAAAGGTTTATATAATTAATTGCAAGTAAAGAAAGAGAACTGTGTCTATCCACATGAGCTAACACACACACACACACTCATTATATTCAAATGAAAAGTTTCCTAGCACATCATTTTTTAAAAAGCTACAAAACATATTTGGTTAAACACAAAGTTAAAATGGAAAAGGACAAAAAGTTACTATTATTCAGATTTTATTTTTTTTATTTTTTTTTGCAGTACTGGGGATTGAACCCAGGGGCATTCTACCTCCAAGCTATACCCCAGACCTATTTTTTTATTCTTTATTTTGGAACAGGGTCTCACTAAGTTGCAGAGGGCCTCACTAAATAGCTGAGGCTGGCCGCGAACCCGGATCCTCCAGTCTCAGCCTCCCAAGTACTGGGATTTCAGATGTTAAATAAAATACAACAGCCAAATTAAAAAACCCTAGTTTTTGTTTTCTATACTTGTATTGGTGCATGATAATAATGCGTCATAGTGAGGTTCAAAGTGGTACAGACATGTCTGCACGCAGCACTTGGTGTGCTTCCCTACGCTCACTACCTAGCTCGCCCACTCTCCTCCCGTGCATCTGATATTGGTGGGGATACCTTCATAAATGCACCTAACATTATTTGAACTGTTTTCTTCCTCACCCCACCTTTCTCCCCCTTGGTACCTCCTTCCCCCAATGCTCTTACACTATCCTACTGGTCTCTCTCCACATTTATCTGAAGTCCCCTTTGTTTCCTGAGGCTATGGGTTCAATCTGGGGGAGAGTGGAGGGGGAAGGAGAGGAGGAGAAAGAAGAAGTGGAGGAGGAAGAGGAGGAGGAGGAAGAGGAGAAGGAGGAAGAGGAGGAGAAGGAAGAAGATGAGGAAGAGAAGGAAGAAAAGGAGGAGGAGGAGGAGGAAAAAGAAGAGGAGGACGAGGAAGAGGAGGAGGCGGAGGAGGAGAAAGAAGAGGAGGAGGAGGAGGAGGAGGAGGAGGAGGAGGAGGAGGAGGAGACTTCTTCACTTTTTCTTTACCTTCCAAGTAATCTTATTATAGGAACTAGCACGTAAGCAGCTGCACATATAGCTGTGTACAGCTTTTCTCAAGTTTGAAGCCAGCCTCAGCAACTTGGTGAGACTCTTAGCAACTTAGCCAGGCTCTCAGCAACTTAGTGAGACCCAAAAAAGTAAATAAAAGGTCTGGGAGTATAGCTCAGATGTAGCATGCTCGTGGGTTGAATCCCCATTACCACGCACACGCGCACGTGCACGCACACACACACATCCCCAAATACATAAAATCCCATTGACTGTTTTATGTGAAAGCTTCTTCCCTTAAAAACAAATTCATTCATCTTAGGATTGAGACAACATGGAATTATAACAACACAGCATTCTCAACAGAAATACGAAGTCATGTATTTATGAAACAAATGTCCTGATAAAGAGTTAAGAGAATTGCTTAGAATCTCAACTTTTTCATGTACTAATGTTTGAAATACGTGCTTAACATACCACTTATTTTTTTTAAAAAATCTGAAGTGAAATAATTTCTATTTCTAAAATTCCAAATTATGAATCTCCTAGTCAGCATTCTTTTGACTGGGCTTCCTCTCGGCCGAGCCTCTGCAGGTGGCACAAGCCGCAGACGCCCAAAGCTCTTACCTGGCCCTCCCCGACGGCCTCAGTGTCAATGACTGTGATGATGCCCGGGGCCAAGGGGCTCCTACGGGAGCTGTGGACGGCCGCGTCATCTTCCGTGGCACCGGATGGCAGCGTGCCTGTCAGCTGGGTCACCACTTTCCCAACCATCGTCAGGCCACTTTTCAGCGTCTGGACAACAGAAGGCAAAAGGGTATGGCCACACATCAACAAACGAGGTCTAAATACAGACACACATTTCATTAATTCCTCTAGTCTCTGTCAAATTGTTTTATTCTCTTATAATCTTGCATCCAGCACCAGTAAACCATCATAGAGGTTCAATCTGACTTACACCATTTTGAATTTTCATCAGAAAATCAATATTCACTGAAAATAGTGGCATCTAATGAAGCACAGTGTCAGCATGATGAGAATAAAGCCAGAAGGAAATGATCAGGATTACAATTAAAGGGCTGTCTCACTCAAGTGTACAATTCTATTTTTGTTAAAAAAAATTCTCAGCTGGGCGTGGTGGCACAAACCTGTAATCCCAGTACTTGGGAGGTTGACATAGGAGGATTGCAGGTTTGAGGCCAGCTTTACCAACTTAGTGAGGCCCTCAGCAGCTTAGTGAGACCATGTTTCAAAATAAAAAATATATAAAAGGGCTGGAGGTGTAGCTCAGAGGTAGAATGCCCCTGGATCCAATCCCCAGTGTCAAAAAAAATAAAATAAAATAAAAAATAAAAAGGGCTGGGGGTATAGTTCAGAAGCCAAATGCCCCTAGGCTCAATCCCCAGTACCATAGGTAGATGATAGATAGTTGATAGAGAGATGGATGATGGATGGATGGATGGATGGAAGGAAGGAAGGAAGGAAGGAAGGAAGGAAGATTGATTTGTCTTCTCCCCTTTATGTATGTTAAAATACATGACATAATGAAAAGTCGAAACTATGTGACATACTATGGTTTTTTTCAAATATTATGTACTAAATTCCTATCGATTTTCTAGTATGAAAAAGAAGGAGTCACTGGTAGAATACCCATGTGGAAAGAGAGGATGTTAACATTATATGCCAAGATTTAGGATGTGGAAAATAAAGTCTCTGTCCAACGAGCCATATATTAGATAAATGAAATATCACATAAAATTATCTACAATGGGTCTTTACTAACTGGCAACACAAAACAATTCCGTATAATGCTTCTAAAATACTATCTCAATTATATATAAATTAAATGTTTGATAATTACATCTTAATTCCGTTTCATACTAGGTAAAGCAAACTCATGTATAACATTTCTTTTATGTAAATATCATGACTATCCATCCTATGTACTAATGAAAATATTTTTAAAGTAACAAGGTTATTTTTCATCTGAAAGTAAGAATGCTAAAATGAAGAGAAAGCAGTGTGAAAAACACTTTTTGAAAAAGCGATTTATCATTATAACCAGAACAAGCAACCAAGATTACATGGACATACCAAGAATTTCGTGTTAAATAATATGTGCACACTTTTCCATTCTCATGTAGTGAGGAAATTTCTAATTCAAATACTTTAACTTAATCTGCAATGAGGTAACTCTTCTAAAATAATTTGGGGAAAATATCTTCACCTACATTCATGCAGCAACTATAGCAAAAACTACCGTAAATTATTATAGAGTTTTTCAAGTAATAATGTATAAATGGTATATAAAGAATATTGTTTACATAGGTGCAAATGCTATTTAGGCAACAATTACAGAACAATTTACAAATGAAAAGAATTTTCCAAAGAAATTTTCCAAAAACATGGGTAATGTATCTATTGTTTTACTGTAGCTATGTTCCATAGCACCCTCATTACATACTAGGGATGGCTAAATGCTCTAACAAATTACTTCTATAGATTTCCTCAATTTTATACAAGGGAAAATTGAAAGGAGGGTATTCACATAAAATGGTACCTTAAACAGTTAACCAATGACACAGCCAGAATTCAAATCTAGGACTCTCTGTCCCTAGAATCTGGTTGTGACCTCTATCATACCCTATATAGTCCTATTCTCCCTTCCTACTTACACCTACTTATGATCTGAGTTCACAAATACAAATCATGTTGGAAAAATTACGAACTATGATAGTGCATCCTAATAAATACTTAAATAAAATGACCAGGAAAGCCATCTGCTGAATTCAAGCAGACAGAAAACAGGAAATAAACCACAAATCAATTGTAACTGTTTTGTTTAGTGCTAAAAACTCAAACTGCAGTGATTATAAAACACATTAGTGTTCCTCAATTAGCAGCCAAACGTTTGCTTCAATAATTCACAAGAAATGACTTCCACGCAGTCTGTTAGGGTGCTGTCGAGTAAGGCTCTGAGGGACGAGAGACCAGGCGCCACCGTGTATTGATGTTGAGGGCTGGCAGGAAGCCGGATTAACCTCTGAGCTGCCTCGGCTGATGGCCTCTTCCATTACTGCTAATGGAGATGCTCCCCTCAGAGAAGCTGTCCCTTTATCACGCACGCCTTTCGGTTTTCAAGTCTTTGGTTGTATATCCTCTGCATTTGCCCCTGAGCCCATTATTTCATGCTCTTATACCAATGAATAGAAATAAAACTAAAAGAACTGGAGCACATAAAAAGTGGAAATTACTGTACCAATGCAAACCGCAAGGTAACGGTAAAAGTTCACACAGGAAAACAAGAGGAAGAATCCAGACGGGAAAACAGGGGCATATTCCAAAATAAAAGGCTCATACTGCATGAGTTCTTGACATTTTTTAGGAAAAATTGATGTAGTCATCTTACAAGTGGATAAAATTTTTTCTTTTTTTTTTTGTGGTACTGGAGATTGAATCCAGGGGCCTTCTACCTCCAAGCTACACCTCCAGCCCTATTTGATTTTTATTTTGAAACAGGGTCTCACTAGGTTGATGAGAGTCTCACTACTTGCTAAGGCTGTCCTCGAACCTGTGATCCTCCTATCTCAGCCTCCCAAGTCCTGGGATTACAGACATGCACCACCACACCCGGCTGGTAGACAAAACTTTAAACCCAAAATTTAACAGTCATTGAATCTGCAATTTCTATATTAAATTATAAGGCAGCAATATTTTGCATAGCTAATTAATAATTAAGTGGGGAGAAGGGGAGGGAAGAGTGTTGAACATTTTCTCCATTAGGGAAGACCTTTACTTTCTGTTAGAATCAGGCACATCTGTGAGCACTAGTTTTGAGAAGTCATCTATAGGATGTTGTGATTTAACAGTGCTCATCACATGCCCTATTCAGAAATCCAAATGAACCCACAGTAATTTATCTTTCCACTTGATTTTACTAGCCAGGGTATGTGGATACATGATGATTTTCTCAAATACATACAAAAAAAAATGATGAAGATTAATAAGCACAAATTGGGCATACAGACATCTAACTTGGCCAAAGACAGAGTCTCTTCACAACCTGAGGTATTTTAAATTTAAAAGTTCATATCCCGATTAATCATTATAAGAATATTTGTAGAATAAAACTGTAGCTATATGATAGCTAAACATTCAAGTATACCAGAAGAGTGAGAAAACCCATGATGCCCTATAATTCAAATCAGTGTGGTATGTATTCAGTTCTGTCATGAGCGACTTGACACAGGCTCTTAGTGATCCTTCACCTCTCCCAGGCCCTATCAGTTGTCCCTGTGTCCATTAGGGCTAATGGTGTTGCTCTCACAAAACTGTTGGTTGTCATTAAGAAGTTATCAGATAACAAGAGACCACAGAGGCATTTTTAGTAAATCAATTGACCACAATGGGGTGACAACACATTAAAATAAGACAGTTATGAAGGGATCATAAAATATGGACCAAGATTTTATATATAAAAGTAATGTAATTTGAAATAATTCATTAGTTTTTTACTTTATCACTGCCATATAAAATTCATTTGTATATTCTTTATAAAAACAGCCAAATCAACTGTTGTGAAAAGCAAAGAAAAATTCAAAAGTATAACACTTTTAAACAAAATTTGGACAATGTTAAAAAGATCAATATAGAGGATATCATCATCCTCTAAGGAGTTCCAAGGGCATATGCAATTAATATATTTATCTTTACAAATGCATAGTGAGAGAAAAAAATTATAAACAAAACTTTACTAATTAATCCTTCCATGTAATGAAGGAGGTAAATAACCTCTATGAAGCCACAGAGGAAGCTATCATCAGAAAAAGAAAAAGAGAGCCAGGCGTGGTGGTCACACCTGTAATCCTAGTACTTGGGAGGGTGCGACAGGGGATCACAGGTTAGAGGCCAGCCTCAGCAACTGAGTGAGACCCTATTCCAAAATAAAAAATAGAGTAGATAGAATGGCCTGAGTTCAATCGCCAGTACAAGGAAGGAAGGAAGGAAGGAAGGAAGGAAGGAAGGAAGGAAGGAGAACTCTTTCTGAAAAAAATGATTTAACAGTGAAATGATTTAGAGCTTCTTATTTTTCTGAAGGAGGGAGCACACTACTGCATGGCTTTTTACACAGCTTTCATGTTATGTCTCAAATACTAACATATGACCTGAAATAATAAAAAATGGGAAAAATAGTAAGAAAACTTATTTTCTTCTTTTTATGATGACCGGCCAGATTAATCAGATCAATCCTAACAATTACAACACATAGGAAAACTGGAAAGAATATTTTTGTAAAATCCTGCTTGAAGATATTGAATATCTAACAAGATAGTGAAGAGTTACTAAGTCAAAATCCAAGAGAACAAATAAATCCAGACATTACAGGTCAGTATTTGTGCTGGAAGTTCCTGTTGATTCTACAGAGGGCTACAAAGAAAACAAGTGATGTCTTTGATGACTTCTGAAAATACGAGACCACGGACTAGAATCAGAGGTCTGCAGAGGTCTCCCTGGCGAGACGTCCTCCATGGATAAGGCTGGTGCACTAAAGAGATGGGGACTCTCCTCCAGTGTGCAATGAAATAAGAACAGCTATTTCAGGTGAGCTTCATGCAAATAATCTCGACTCCAAAAACTGGAGTAAAATGATCCAAGATTGAGAACTCAAAACTGGTTCTAAAATATCTTTCAAGCCAGGCGTGGTGGCGCACGCTTGTAATCCCAGTACTTGGGAGGCTAAGAAAGGAGGATCTGGGTTCGCGGCCAGCCTCAGCTACTTAGTGAGGCCGTCTGCAAAATAAAATTTATTTCAAAATAAAGAATTTATTAAAAAAAATTTATTTCAAAATAAAGAATAAAAAATAGGGCTGGAGGTGTAGCTCAGAGTTAGAATGCCCCTGGGTTCAATCCCCAGTACCGCAAAAAATATATATGTTTTTTTCAAGAATATTTGGCAAATAAGGAGTGAGTCAAGACATCATAAGTGAGAACCAGAAGAAACAGAAACAGACCCAAAAGCCACACGTTGTATCAGGAAGAGACTTTATATGACCAGGCTAACCGTGTATAAACAAGATTGATTTATCTATGAATATCTCTTCAATTTTATCCAACAGGTTTTGTCTATTAAGATTATTTTATAGCCGGGCATGGTGGTGCACGCTTGTAATCCCAGTACTTGGGAGGCGGAGACCAGAGGATCCGGGTTCACGGCCAACCTCAGCGACTTAGTGAGGCCTCCGCAACTTAGTGAGACCCTGTTTCCAAATAAAGAATAAAAAATAGGGCTGGGGGTATAGTTCGGAGGTAGAATGTCCCTGGGATTAATCCCTGGTACCGCAAAAAATAAAAAAAATAAAAATAAAAAATAAAAAAAAATTCATTCTCTTTGAAAAAAAATGTTTTCAAAAATAGTTAACGAGCCAGGCGTGGTGGTACCCACTTGTAATTCCAGTACTTTGGGAGGCAGAGACCAGAGGATCCGGGTTCGCGGCCAGCCTCAGCTCTCTCTCTCTCTCTTTCCCTGTCTCTCTCTCTCTCTCTCTACTTAGTGAGGCCCTCTGCAATTTCGTGAGACCCAGTTTCAAAATAAAGTATAAAAAATAGGGCCGGGGGTGTAGCGCGGAGGTAGAATGCCCCTGGGTTCAATCCCCGGTACCGAAAAAAAAAATTAAAAAAATAAAAAAAAGATAGTTAACAACAATTGAGTTAGGTATAATAATAAGCTACTGGATCAGGGTATAATACATGATTGTAATTAAAATATTTCTAAAAATTAAACATGCATGTGGATACAAACACAGACAGACACACAAGATTATCAAGAAATGGGCGACTTTAATGTTTGTGGCTGTATTTTATTCTTCATCTTGTCAATTTATAACCATGAACATGAATCAACATTAACATACGGCAGAAACAATGGAATTAAATTAAATATTACCTATTTCTTCCAAAGCAAATATTGCCAAAGATGATAATGAATGCTAACCAACCTCTTGGTGACCAATGACCTATTGAAAACTGAACAGATTAAAATGGTGTTTTATAAATTTTATTAATTTTTTTGTGGCAGTACCAGGGATTGAACCCAGGGACATTCTACCTCTGGGCTACACCCCCAGCCCTATTTTTTATTCTTTATTTCAAAACAGGGTCTCAGTAAGTTGCGGAGGGCCTCACTAAGTAGCTGAAGCTGGCCGCTAACCCAGATCCTCTGGTCTCAGCCTCCCAAGTACTGGGATTACAAATGTGCACCACCACGCCCGGCTAAAGTGGTGCTTGAAAACATAATTTCTTAGAGTCTATATGTGGAACACCTGACAATATGTCTCACAGTTCCAAATATTGAGGTCTGGGAACTTGGGGATTTAGACTTGCTATTTCCAAACCTTATTTATTAGTCTCTTTCCAGCATGTCCACAGGAAAACACTGAATGAAGCAGGTCACGTTCTTTTTATGAAGGCACACAAGTATATAATAATAGCAAATAGAAGCCAAAAAATTATCCTCCACTCAGTAGGGCTAGGGATGTAGGTCAGTGGTAAGTGCTTGCCTGTCGTGCACAAGGCCCTCAGTTTAATCCCCAGTACAGCAAAAAATAAAATCAAGAATTAGCCTTCACTCTGTAACTGAAGGAACCTGAACCATGAGAAAGAGATCTTGGTGTGATATGTTATAAATTGACAGAATGAAGATTCAGCCTAATTACTCTGTCTTGGATTACTCTTTGTTGAAATAACCATCATTGTTTTTACGTGCACAATGGAGAAAAGCAAGTATTTTTTCTAAAGATTCCTAAAATGTAAACATATAGAGCTAGAAGTGCAAAGACGTCTTCATCATTTCCCTTTTGAGGGAAAAGTATGGAATGCTTCCTTCTCTCATCAAACCAAGGAACACACTCTAAAGCACATTATGTAAGCATTTGAGATCAGTCTTGAAGGATTTTTGTATTTGTTTTACATAAAACAGTGTGACCTTTGATTCCCTCCTTGTGGTTTATTTTAAACTGTTTTTCTTTTCTGAATAGTTGTGCTTTCTATTACATGCTGTCATTTAGATTCACTCTGTCATCCCTATTATTAGAATTGTTTTGTTGTAGACTTCACAATTCAAAAGGATGGTGGTTATAAGAATACCTTATAATCAGCATAAAGCTTACCAGGCATCATCAAAATTGACCCTCACATACAACAAAAGTACTCCCTTCACAAACATGAGGGGGCAGCCCCTTAACATGAAAGAATCTTTGAATGTGCCAGGGGACTGCCTCAACTTTCCATGAGGAATGTTCTTTTTATGTTAAGAAGACTTAGAAATGTTCAAAGATTCACAGGGAGATCAGTGTAGGTAGACTAATGCGAATCACATAGAAAGAATCCAGAAGTCACTATTTCAAACTTGTAAAGCTTCTTTCAAATGTGATATTAATTAGTTACCAGACTAAGCCAAGTTAACAGACGTTAAGATTTTAAATTAGATAAGTACATACCCTAGAATCGTCCTCACAGAAAATGTATTAACCTTGGAAGATGAAATAACAAATCATTTAATCACCAATCCTCATGAGTGACAAAAAATTCTGATTTACTTCACAAGTTTATTCCATATTTGGATTCAGGTGTAGTGGCCTACAGTTGCAATCCCAGTACATGAGAAGCTGAGATAGGAGGATAGCAGGTTCAAAGCCAGTCTCAACAATTTAGAGAGACTCTCAGCAACCTAGCAAGACCCACTTTCAAAAAAAGGTGGGGTGGGTGTTGCTCAGAGGAAGAATGCCTCTGAGTTCAATCCCAAGTACCAAAGGAAAACAAAAGCTTATGCCACATTTGTGAATGAAAATGGAAGGATGGAAGGGACGATGTCAGTACCATTCAGGAGAGAAACCCGATAATCACTCTCCACAATCACAGCTCAGGGGGCTCCTGGGGTACTCACTTTAGCAGCACTAATGACTGTGGCGGTATAGGACTGAATGTTGTCTCCACAGGCTCCACCACGGGACTGATGACACCGAATCAACTGGGGAAAGAAAGAGAAAGACTTCTACCAAACTGTTTAACTCTCGGGCTATTCAACGGAGCTTATTCACTGTGCAGAAGGAGGGCGGCAGGGAGGAATGTTTGCATGAGTGTACTTAGACCAAACAGCAGAAAGCCCTGCTCAGACGCTTTTACCCGTTTTATCATCTACTGGTGCCTCTCAGGCAGTTTCATGCTCTACTACGGTTTTAATTACAAGATGAAGGGTCTTTAAGAATTCATAAACTCTAAAATGGTAGGATTTGGGAACTGGCAGCTTTTCTACAAATAAATTCTAAAAACATAATCAAAGGACTTAGACATGACTTCCTAACATTAAATATTTGATATGCTAGCAAACTGGATGTTTTGTCCTCTTAATTCCCCCAGAGAGATTATAAAAGGAAACATAAAAAATAAACAAAAGATTTTGCCATATTCGCATATTCAATTGTGTCAGTGGAAAAGTAGCACACATTATATATAAATCAACTATGAGACATATACTAGTTGTCCACTTCAGAGAGCGTACTGCCTGTACCATTAGAAATAAAAAGGACATGCCCCCATTGTGCCTGATGTACATAAATCAACCTGCCAATTTTCAAAGTGAGTCACTATTTTGATATGTACGGTTCCCTCATATGCTAACCAATAAACCTGGATTAAATTCTTTACATATCTTAAAATAAGGCCCGTCGCTGAAAATTAACACACGATTTATTTATTCTTTTCTTAAACACGTGTGTGTGTGTACGCGCGTGCGTGCGTGTGTGTATGTTACTATGAATTGAACCCAGGAGCATTCTACCTCTGAACTGAACATCAAGCCCTATTTTATTTTTTATTTTGAAACAGGGTCTTGCTAAATTGCTGAGAATAGATTTGAACCAGTGATTCTCCTGTCTCGGCCTCCCAAGTACTGGGATTACAGGCGTGGGCCACTACACCCAGCCATACATTTATTCTTTTTTTTTTTTTTTGCGGTACCGGGGATTGAACCCAGGGGTGTTCTACCTCTGCGCTACACCCCCGGCCCTATTATTTATACTTTATTTTGAAACCAGGTCTCAGGAAGTTGAGGAGGACCTCATTAAGTAGAGAGAGAGACAGACAGACAGACAGACAGACATGAAGGGGGAGGGAAGGAGAGAGAGAGACAGAGAGACAGAGAGACAGAGAGATAGAGCTGAGGCTGGCCAAGAACCCGGATCCTCCAGTCTCCGCCTACCAAAGTACTGGGATTACAAGCATGCGCCACCACACCCGGCTCCAGCCATACATTTATTCTTAATTCAAAATTTTTCCTCATCACTCACAATGGTTTTTAAATCCCTCAGAGCAATATTCATATAATAGAATGGAACGCCTTTAAAGACTGATATGCAACATCAAGCTATTTTTTAGGCGATCTCTGCTAAGGGGACACGGAATAGACTTGAAGGTGAGTGATCAGCAAATGGGGTCTTCACATAGCATAAAATGAGGAATTTTTAAATGATTATGGTAGCTAATGAAAAGAATCTAATTCATGCACAAATCCACATTTGTCGAAGAATTATGAAAATTATCCCTCTGCTGCCTCCTGCTGCATGAGCAAAGAAAAGCAGTTATTTTGGAAAGGCTGTTCTTGCTCCAGGTAATTAAAACATTCAAAGACAAACGTGTAAAGGTGAACCACACTCTCACTTTTTCAATGTGACTACAACTGGGTCAGCATTCCTACAAGAACATTTTGGTCTAAAACTTAGACATGGGATGGGATGTAGCTCTGTGATAATGCACTTGCCTATTATGTACAGTGCCTTGGGTTCAAGCCCCAGGACAAAAAAAAAAAAACCTTAAAAAATAATAATAAAACTTAGACTCATCTGAAAATTTCATTCATTTAATGGTTCAACAAAGTTAATCATGAGTCAGAATTTTCTGTAGTGCAAAACTCTAAAAAAATGGACTACTTAATAGGAAATATTGTTAAGCAAAAAAATAATATGCCAAGGAGCATATTTACGATTACGTTGTTTTATTTGTTTGTTTGTTTGTTTGTTTTGTGTGTGTGTGTGTGTGTGCGCGCGCGCGCTATTGAGAATTAAACCTGGGGGCATTCTACCTCTGAGCTACACCCAGCCCTATTTCATATTTTATTTTGAAACAGCATCTCACTAGGTTGCTGAGTGTCTCGGTAAGTTGCAGAGGCTGTCCTGGAATCTGTGATCGCCCTGATTTAGTATGTTAACTTTTGTGGAAGAGAAATATAAAAAAATGTATATAACATATTGAAATATATGAACATATAAATGAAACACAAATATAAAAATGTACCAAAGTATATATCAAATAAAACCATAAAGAACATGAAGGGAGGACAAAAGTGGGAGGTGAGAGATAAACTAATGAAAATAATCTTGGACGATAGCTACTTGACTGCACACCTTCAGTTTTATGCATAATTGGGAAAAATCCTGAACTATTTTATTTGATTTGATCTATGTAGTGGCATGGGAAAAAACTCTACAGTAATGTTAATCATGGGGTTTTTTTAAAAAAATGAATAGATGAGCCGGGCGTGTGATGCATACTTGTAATCCCAGCACATGGGAGGTTGAGACAAAGAGGACTGAAGGCTGGAGGCCAGCCTCAGCAATTTTTGAGGCCACCAAAATTAAGTGAGACCCTGTTTCAAAATAAAGAAAACAGGGCTGGGGGTGGAGCTCAGAGGTAAAATGCCCTGGGTTAAATCCCCAGTACCAGAAAAAAATAGAGAGACAGAGAATAGATGTAGCCAGGTGTGGTGGTGCACACGTGTAATCCCAGTTCTTGGGAGGCTGAGCCAGGAGGATGGCAAATGATTGCAGGTTCATGGCCAACCTCAGCAACTTACTGAGGCCCTCTGCAACGTAGTGAAACTGTCTTTCAAAATAAAATAAAGTGGGGCTCAGGGTGTACCTCAGAGGTAAAATGCCCGAGTTCAATTCCAGTACAACAAAAAGAAAAGAAAAGAAAAAAGAAAAGAAAAGAAAAAGAATGAATGTGCTGAGGTCAGGATCTACCAAGAAAGAGAAAGGATATATTAACACCAAATCGAAAAATGCAAGGAAGAATTTTGTGGCAGTATCAGTGTGAACTCATATATGTCATAAGACATATATTTGTAGATGTAGAAATATGTGCCAGTGTATACTTGCCCATTGTCTGTTTTGAGCTCTGTCCATGGAAAACTTCTAGCAGCAAATGTATCCCCGCAGCAATGCGCACACCTACCAAGGTTAATGCTCTAAGTAACATGGCCCAATAAAAGGAACCAGGACACGCTGGGCGTGGTGGCGCACACTTGTCATCCCAGTACTTGGGAGGCTGAGACTGGAGGATCTGGGTTTGCAGCCAGCCTCAGCTAACTAGTAAGGCCCTCCGCAATGTAGTGAGACCCTGTTACAAAATAAAGAATGAAAAATAGGGCTGGGGGTGTAGCTCAGAGGTAGAATCCCCCTGGGTTCCCTCCCCAGTACTGCAAAACAAAAAGGAACCAGGAGAGCCAGAAGAACTGCTTTTTCGAAGGCTGAAGCAGGGTTAAGATAAGATACGTTTGGACAAATTCTTATGCCAGCAAGTAAGGAAATTTATTTTTATTTATGTATTTATTTGGAGGAGAGGATGCCACAAAGTCAGAGGAAACTGCCTAAAAGGGCTACCACTGGCCATCTCTGGGACAATTTGAAAATCAAAATAATTATAGATAATAATTTTTCTCACAATGTAGTCCAATTGGTGCACTGAATAAATACAATTTAAAAATTTTTAAATCAGTGACTACTTTGAATGTGTCTGATGTTTTCTCTTGATTATATTCAGATTATGTATTTCTGTCCAAAGACTAAACACGCAATGTCCGGTACTTATCATGGTGCCACATCTGGAGACACATCATGCACATCTGCCATTTTTCAATGACGGTAATTTCCTCAGACAATCATTAAATATAAATCATTCCATTAAAAAAAGAAAGACTAAAGCTGGGCCTGGCAGAAAATGTCTGTCATCCCTGCACTCGGGAGCCACACGTGGCATGATCACTTGAGCCCAGGAGTTCAAGACCAGCATGAGTAACAATAGGGAGACCAGTCAAAAACCAAACAAACAAAAACAACAACAACAAAAACAAGAGGCAGCAAGGGCATATGGTAATAAAATCCTCGTCCAACACCAGAGGCGGCCTACAGGAAAGAGGCTATCTCTGGTAAAACCTTAACTAAAATTATCAAAGTGAGAGTAAGGACCTTAGCAAATGGAAACATATGGTCACATGTTTGATTAAAGAAATGAGGAGATGTGTAAATGAGGCAGTTAATTATGATAACATGAAAACAGTGATGCAAAAACCAAAAAAAAAAAAATCCTGCCGGGCGTGGTGGCGCATGCCTGTAATCCCAGTACTTGGGAGGCTGAGACGGGAGGATGGCAGGTTCACGGCCAACCTCAGCTACTTAGT
>PVJS01028075.1:0-25758 GCA_004027185.1 Glis glis
TGAGGCCCTCCGCAACTTTGTGAGACCCGGTTTCAAAGTAAAGGATAAAAAATAGGGCCGGGAGTGTAGCGCGGAGGTAGAACGCCCCTGGGTTCAATCCCCGGTACCGCAAAAAAAAAAAAAAAAGAAATTTATGCCATATATATTTAGTACCATTCAGATTTTTTTAAAAAATCCTTTTCATTTACAACCTGGTTTACATATATTTGCTTTGACTAAATATCTTATTATTGTATACGTGAGATACAATTGTACATCAGATTATAAGATTATTTCTGATAATTAACAGTTTTCTGAACTTATAAAAGGTCTAAAGCTATTCGTGTGTGTGTGTGTGTGTGTGTGTGTCTGTACTGGGGATGGAACCCAGGGGAATTCTACCTCTGAGCTACACCCTCAACACTATTTTATTATTTTATTTTGAAACAGGCTCTCACTATGTTGCGGAGGGCCTCACTAAGTTGCTGAGGCTGGCAGCAAACCTGCGATCCTCCTTTCTTAGCCTCCAAAGTCCTAGGATTACAAATGTGTGCCACCACACATGGTGATCTAAAGGTATTCTTTGATTTTTGTCAATGCTGTTAACCTACTGAAACTTGTATTTATAGCTATCTTACTGAGCCATGGATTCTAAATTTCACTCCAAAAGTAAAAGCTAAGTCAATATATGTGTAATTGTGATTTTATTTTTACTGGATTTTTTGAATGTTAAGTTTATTTATGTTTCCAAAGTATACAAGCCTTCTAAAATGTAAAACCCAAGAGAACCTTTTGCCAAACTTATGTCATCTAAACAAAAAATTGGCAAAAGCAATAGCCCTTTCCAGTTTTATATTGTGTATTCCTAATTGTATTATGACGATTTTCTTTCAGCCTTTCAAACTATGCCACTCTAATGATTAAAGGATTGGGCATTAGTGTGTGTGTGTGTGTGTGTGTGTGTGTGTGTGCAAGTAGAATTTAAATGGAAATTTATTTATATCATGTAATATATTCAAAACTACTATACAAATGGAATTTGTTCCTAATAATTGTTTCATATTTTTCATATAAAACTTTCTAACTGTTGTCTGTTAACATTTTATAAAAGTACAGCTTCTAACAGAAGTACAGCTTCTAACAGCAAGACAGATGTGCTATAATCTCAACCCCTATTCATGAAAAAGGACTCATGAAACTGACCTGCGTGTTCAACTGAGACTTGGAGAATGATAAAGAAATAAAGGGCTAAGGAAGAAAAACAGCCAATATTTTGGCCCTTGCCCTGCAAAGTCAAATGGAATCTAGGGAATAATGGAAATTCTCTAAGGGCCCCCACAACTCTGGTAAATCACCCGACCTCCCTATCAGGCTACCGCAAAGACCCCAGAGACTAAGAGCCAGCCATCAGTACATATTCTGTAATGCTGGCTTTGCTGGAAAAAGGGAGTCATGGAGTCTTCCCCCCAGATTTCAAAGGAAATCCTGGGAAGCCAGGCAGTGTGTGACAGGGTCAGAATCCCTGCAAGTGGCCCAAATGGGGCACTTTGTGAAACTGTGAGGGTGAAGCCAAGGTTGCAAGAAAAACCCCTGAGATTTAGAGATGCCAGAAACGTGGAAAGGCCATGAGGAAAGGCTGCAAGGTGGGAGCCATGGAGCCAGGCTGGAAGAACGAGTATGCTGCATTTTTTTTTTTTGTAAACTGGTAGAGAAACTTGACCTATATTCAGGTTCTTTATTTGTTGTTGTTCTTCAGTGGTGATGTGCATTTCCATCAGAAGGTGCTTGAGGTCTACTTTGCCTCCAGAAAGCCATGGGTGACCTCCGATCATTACATGGCCTTGTTAATTAATTAGGGCACAAAGTAGTATCGGCTACCTTCTTTCATTTCTTCAAATGTGTCACAGGTTGCAACTCTGAGAACCATGCTTCTTTGATCAAGGTGTAAAACAAGAATCTAAAGCTCATGTCCGTGACTAACGCTAGGATTTGAGCATGTCTCTCGACGCTGCTCTGCTGTCCCTGTGCAAAGCTTGGGACGTTGTGGCATCTCCACTGCCCCTTCTGATGGCTCGGCTTCCACAGTCCTCACCCTTTGGTGAGAATGGAGATCAGCTTCATTTTTGTCCTTGATCTTGAAATGTCTGGATGCTATTCTTGAAAATGTGGGTGTGATAGAACCTCTGCCTCCCCTCCACCCCATTCATTTGCTAATTGGGCAGCTCTCCCAATCCTTAGCTGCCTCTCAGGTGACAGTGACCTGTAGCCAAGAAGCCCAGGCACAAGCTTTGGTAGCACCAAACGGGACAACTGAATGCCAGGATGCCTATCAAGTGCTCAGTAAGTGGTCGATATTATTGTACATTAGAAATGAAACATACTCAAGCTGTTAAACCCAGTACACGCATGAAAGCCCAGAATAAAGAATGTGAAGAATCCCTGTTGCTATATCCCCTGAGTAGGCCCTTGGGAACATTATCGATGACTCAAAATGTGCTAATTTTAAATTAAATATCACATCTCTCCCAAAGAGCTAGCCATATGTTGGGTATGAGCGCTGAAACTGCAGAGTCTGAGTGGGAAGAGCAGCTCCTGAGGAAACAGTTGCTGTTCCCACAAGAAACGGGAGTGCTGCTGGACGGGCAGAAAGAGCCCTCTGAGCCCCTGACCTGGGGCTGCAGCTGGCCCACTGCGCTCCAGGGGGTGCAGCTACAGAAACAATTCCGTCATAAACCCTCTTCCCTTGAAAGTGGTCTGATGGCTGGGAATCCCTGACTGAAGGGTAAAAGTGACCCGTATCAAGCATGCGCACTGTGCCCCGTGAGTTGCTCAGACCACCTCCTCCTGTTAAGGAGGTAGCTAGACATTAGCAGATGGGGTTGGCAGGCAGAGCAAAAGCCTCACTCAGTCCCCCTCCTGTGGGAAGGGGGCAGAGAAACAACGCAGGGTCACTAAGGCGCCATATGCAAGGAGCAGTGGACCACCCCAAAATGTAACCCATATAAAGAAAGTGTCCACAGAGAATGTGAAACCACACATGTGGAAAACCCCATGCCACGCTCCCATTCCGGGAAGCAGGTGGCTCCAGACCCCGTGTCTCTGGAGCATAACCCAACCCCGTGCCCTGGTCACTTTCCCATGCCAGGGCCCTTTCCAGAAGCTTCCCTCTGGAGCACAAAACCTTCCCCGTTCTCTGTGACCTTTCTCACATGGCGTTTAAATAAATCTCTTGTATTCCCCACTTGTGCTTTCTGTTTGAACACTTTCCATACAGAAAAGCAAGAATTGAGGTTTTGCAACATAAGTTTAAAAGCTCCCCCCTGGTAACGATCTCACCTTCCCCACAACCATTTAAGGCAGAACTGATGGTGGCAAAGCCCAGACATCAGTGACCATCCGATCACAGGCTCCAATGTTGGCTGGGGACTGAGCAGCTTCGTCTCCCAGGGCACTGTGACTTTATGACTTGTGTCTGGTATGGAATGAAGGAATTTCAGGAGCTGGCACAGTATGTCTGTGAGGCCTAATACTTCAGTTTGGGGGGGTTAATGGAGGAAAAAATGGTGGCATTTATATATATAGCTGTACTACTTCAGGCTGTTACATTTCTACTTCCTTTCTCTTTCTTCCTCCTCCCCCAGTCTTCTGATCACGACCCCTAAGTTCGTTTCTCCCACAGTTGGCTCAGAGAAACAGAGCCAGCCACTCTCAGAGCACTCAAGAGACGTAGCAAGCAGTTGAAACTACAGTGTCTGGAAAACACTAAATGCTCTTAATATGTGAATTTTTCCCTTTGACAAAAAATAATAGGCTTTCTATATAAGACAAAGTCACAAAATTAAGCTTCAAGTAAAATAATTCAATGTGATAGAATTTCAAAAGACAAGAAGAATCTGGGAGTGTTCTGTGGCCAGCAGTGCCCGCCCCCACCAGTCCCTGAGTGTGGTTCCAACACACGACAATGATGCTGACAATGTGACAAGGAGAAAAGGAGGCTTAAACTCAACACAATGGCCATGCCATGCTCAGTGCAGCACGGGGAGGGTTCTGGAAAACTGCTGAGATGAAAACCCTCATGGGCTCAAAAATATCTGGCCAACCCTAGGCCCTTCAAACCAGCTGGGAGTGGGGCAGCGGGTCTCTCTGTGGGTGTGGGAGAGCTCATGGCTGGGCACACTTGGGCTTCCTCCCAAGGTCTTATACAGCCAAGATATTATCAGAGAGCACAGGATGGAGGGGGAGGAAGTAGGCACACAACTGGGAAGTCAGGAAGCAGACCAGTAGGTGGCCAAGACTGAACAGAGGGAGAGTGGAGGGGCACAGTGAGCCCCATCCCACAGCAAGGAGGGCCACACCAGTCACCCAGGGCCCAGCCACAGGCTACGCACCTCTGCTGGCAGTGGCAAGATAGGTCAGATGGTCACACCAGCTCTCCGGATATGATCCTCCCCCCAGTGCAAATTGGAGGCTTTGTTTTTCTTGAAAAAGGGAAAAAGAGGGTCTCTGACCCAATGTGGAGATCTGAATGCCATGATGTGGGGCGTGGCTCAGCAGTGAAGCATTTGCCTAGCATGTGTGAGGCTCTGGGTTCGATCCCAAGCAACCCCCTCCTTCTACACACACACACACACACACACACACACACACGATGCCACCCTGAAGTAGGGGTGGCCTCCCAGCTCTTTGGCCACCCATTCCTATCACCTTGCACAAAGGGGACTGGGTGGCCTCAGCAGGAACTGCAGAGTCCCAGAATCTGACCCTGGTGGCTCCCCAATTAAAAGGTTCAGCCAGTCCACAGCATATGGCTCATCCATGGCAGAACTTCGAATCTACCTCAGTCCCCTTCCTAACTCAGCAGCCTCCTGCAGTAGGTGACTTCATATACCCTCTAATACCAGAGCTAAGTAAGTATGGATGACAAATAAACATTAGATGAATGCTTATGGATGAACTAAAGCCAACACACAGGAAAAGGCAATGCAGGTACCTAGCAAGCAGGCTGACTGCGCGGAAGGAAAGAGGCGCTGACTGGTCTCGGTAGGTTCACTGCTCTCTGCACTTCCAAGCAGCCTGCCTCCAGGCCAGCCACTCTGGAGCAACCAGGGGGACTACAGAGAACCTGGGGTTTCCTGAAGTGGGGTCCTGTCACCCTGGAGCATGTTAAAATAGATTCTTGGCCCTACCTGGGACCTGCTGAACCCGACACTCGCCCAGCCGTTTGTGTTTCAGTGAGTCCTCCCTCTGGGTGACCTCTGAAGCATGCTGGAGTTGGAGAACATGCCCTAGTTCCCCGTCCTCCTGGGCAGTATTTCCCATGGCTTGTCTCCCTTCTGAACCCTACACCTCCTCCTGCCTCCTCACTTGGCAGATGCTGCCTTGAACATAGACTTCACTGAGAAAGCTGAAGCAAGCAGAAGAGAACTTGCACAACTCACACTGCCACCCTTTGCCCACCAGCATGCTAACTCAAGGACAGACCAATGTCCAAGGTCCTGTAGAACCCCGGCATCTAGAATGCACACAGATCAGTGTTCCTGCTCCTCTTCACCCTCACTTCCCGACTGGTTCCCTGCATGCTGTCTTCACTCTTGCTTGTCATTGGCTTTCTTTCCACTATCTTCCCCCTCACTTCCAGACTTGACTCCCTCCCTGGTCTATTCACCCCCACTTCCCATCTTTGGCTACCTCCTTGCTCTCCTCACTTCCTGTCTCTGCTCCCTACCTCCTCATCCTCACTTCCTGTCTCTGCTCCCCACCTCCTCATCCTTACTTCCTGTCTCTGCTTCCTCCTCATCCTCACTTCCTATCTCTGCTCCCCACCTCCTCATCCTCACTTCCTGTCTCTGGTTCCCACCTCCTCTTCCTCACTTCCTGTCTCTGGTTCCCACCTCCTCTTCCTCACTTCCTGTCTCTGGCTCTCTACCTCCTCATCCTCACTTCCTGTCTTTGGCTCCCTTCTTGTTTCCTCACTTCCCATCTTTGGCTACCTCCTTGCTCTCCTCACTTCCTGTCTCTGCTCCCCACCTCCTCATCCTTACTTCCTGTCTTTGCTTCCTCCTCATCCTCACTTCCTATCTCTGCTCCCCACCTCCTCATCCTCACTTCCTGTCTCTGGTTCCCACCTCCTCTTCCTCACTTCCTGTCTTTGGCTCTCCACCTCCTCTTCCTCACTTCCTGTCTCTGGCTCTCCACCTCCTCATCCTCACTTCCTGTCTTTGGCTCCCTTCTTGTTTCCTCACTTCCCATCTTTGGCTTCCTCCCTGCTCTCTTCACCTTACTTCCTTGTTGGTCTCATTGACTCTCATGGTTTTAATTAACACTTAGTATACATGACACCACAGTGACAACTTCATCCCAGAGTTCTCTCCAAACTCCAGACTGGTCCATGCCTAACAGTTATACCAAACTCAGTATGCTTAAAAATGAACCCTGATTTTTTTTCATATCATTTATATCTTTATAATAATTAAGAAAATCTGCTTATTTATGTTTATTGTCTTCCTCATCAGACTGCAAACTCTTTAATGTAAGGATCTTTGCCTGTTTTGTGCACTGATTGGTTCCAGGTACCTAGAATATTATGTGATGTAGGGTAAGCACTTAATGAATGATAGTTGAATAGTTGAATAATAACAATATATATATATATATAGATATCCATATATCCAATATATCCATATATATTATACATATATAATATATCCATATATATAATATATCCATATATATATATCCATATATATATATATCCATATATATATATAATATATATATTATATATATATATAACATATCCATATATATATATATATATGGATATGTGATAGGCTGAGCACAAGAAAAACTCTAGAAAAAGAAAAATTGAAATACCCAATAAGAGGACTGAAAGATAAAGTTGAAATCTCTCAGAAAGTAAAGCAAAAAGACAAAGGTATATAAGATAGCAGAAGAAAGCAGAGACCATAGTTGAAGGTTTAACACTCAAATATCAGGTGCTCAAGAAAAAGAAAGGACATCAGAATGGGAAAATCCATTAAAGAAAAATTTCTAGAATTGAAAGACGTGAGTTTCTACATTGGAAGGGTCCACCAAGAACCCAGGACTAGGCCCATTATCACGACAAATGGAAAACAAAATCCTGACTTGCCAACAACTGTACAAAACACAAAAACACCTCCCCACAAACAAGAACCACAACGGCTGTGCAGCGCCAAGTTGCACTGTATGCAGCACTGTATGCATGAAGATAGAGCAGTGCTTCGAAATTCTAATAGGAAAGGGATTTCCAACCAAGAATCCTGTAAGAAAACTATGAGTTAAGTGCAAGAACTCAAAATACTTAACCTGGGGAGTGGAGTGCTGCGGATGGACGTGGCCTCTCTTCCCGTGGCTGACGGCATCTGAAGGGTTCCTTGGGCGCCCGGGCAGCAAGACGTCCCCCCTGGTTTATTGGGAGCATATGTGTAGGTTGCTTCCCTTTTATCTTGAGCACCACACCTGGCTCCCAGAAGCCAAGCATGAAGTGTTTGATAACTTCAACGTGGCCTTTGTTAAGAAATGGTTTGAAAAGCTGGTCTTGTCAGTTCTTGGAACTTTAGGAATATTTACGGGACTATGGGTACATGATTCTGTTGCTCTGTACATGTTTTGCTCTCCTATGAGCAATCCCTTAAAGAGTAGGCCACGATCCTTATCAACATGTGACCTGATGGCTAGTTTTTTGAGAGCTACAGCTCTATCTTATACTGGCAGGGGTTGGGGTGGAGGTGGCCCACAACCATGACGATCTCTGAGGAAATAAACAAAAGGTCAGGGGAGCTGTGAGCCTAGCCTCTCAGAGCTCGGATTCTGAGTACCCCTGGAATTGTGACTTTGCAACATACTTGCTTCTGCAGCATCCTTCCTTTTGAAAGACTCTAGGGCAGTGAGGAAATCTTTCTCTCTCTCTTTCTCTCACGTTTGTTTTTGGTGCTGAGCGGAACCCAGGGCCTTGCACATGCTGAGCATATGCTCTTCCAGTGAGCGACACTCCAGCCCAAGAAGGGGACATTGCAGCTGCACAAACCTGGGTTTTCATGCCACTACATGGGCAAGGAAGCCTGTTTCCCCACAAGAGCAGCACTTCAACACCTCCCCCTCCCCATTATAGAGTACTTCCATGTGCTAGATCTTTCCATTGTTTATTTCATTTTAATTCTCCTGGCAGCTGAATAGGGCAGATATTATTATTGTCTTCATTTTATAGAGAAGGAACTATGGCTTAGAAAACTGCTTCAGTTCACACAATAGTGGCTGAGCTCAGAGGCCACCACAAGCCTCAATCCACAGAGGGGCCTCTGGGCATACAAGGAGACTGAGTGTGCGCGCAGGGCTGCTCACAGGGAGGCTGAGTGTGCGCGCAGGGCTGCTCACAGGGAGGCTGAGTGTGCGCGCAGGGCTGCTCACAGGGAGGCTGAGGGTGCGCGCAGGGCTGCTCACAGGGAGGCTGTGTGCATGTGCAGGGCTGCTCACAGGGAGGCTGAGTGTGCGCACAGGGCTGCTCACAGGGAGGCTGAGTGTGCGCGCAGGGCTGCTCACAGGGAGGCTGAGTGTGCGCATAGGGCTGCTCACTCCTGCCAGGTGCTCATCAAACCACACTGTGTGGGACAGGATCCTAATGTTTTTTCTTAATCATTTCACTCTCAGCTCTAGGCACGGTGCTCACTAAACACCTGCTGAATGAAGAAGTCAGGGCTCCCAGGTCCAAGTGGGAGAGGGAAACAGGGCAGTGATATTTATGAAGCAGTTTGATCTCATCACAGCCCCAACTGTGTGAACTCGCAGGTCCTTTAGTGACCTAAATTCAGGGAGACGGAGCCTTGGTAAACTGGGCCATAAAGGAGCCTACAGCCCTGTTCCATCAGGAGAGGCAATGAATGGAACTTGGCCTTCCAGAAGCCCACTGGCCAGTTTAGAGGGCTGCATGGCACGCAGTCCGAACCTTTTCTGCTTCCCATGCACCAGGGAGCAAGTAAGAAGCAGACAGGTGCCAGGGTGTAGACCACGTTGGAACCAACACACCGTTTTCCTCAAGACAATCTGCTGTATAAAACCATCTTCTACTGTGTGTGGGGTCCTCCAGAGTGAGCACAGTGCCTGAAGACTCTAGATCCCCTACGCGTCCATCCCCACAGCATCCCCACTCTTGGTTTGAGGCCCAGTTTGCCAACATACATTCTTTACCCTACAGCCCAACACTTGCAGTCTTTTGGGGTCATAGACCATTTTGAAGCTCTGATAAGCTAGGAACCTCTCTCGAGATAAACATTCATAAGTCCATGACGTTTCACGTACAGCTTAGTGGGGTCACAGCTTCATGAAGACCACCTCTGGCCCCATGCCTACCACACAGCCAGTATCTTGCAAACTCCGAGGCTCACGAAGGGCAGAGTCCCTCGAAGATTCAGGGAGGAGCCTGTGACAGTTTGTAAAAATGCTTTAGGGAGCCTGGACTTCAAACTTAGATCACTGATTTTTTTGAACTTAGCAAATGAAGCAACAGATGTGAAACAGCTTAAATCAAGAGTGGTTCCTATTGTATCAAATGGTTGTAGGGCTCCTCCTGCAGGGTGGGCGGTGGTGGAGTAAAGGTGACAGACACAGAGGAACAGGCCCTGCCTGGGGACCTGTCTCCAATTTCCTCCTGGTGGTACATGGCCAAGTCATGGGCCTCTCAAGGTTGCAGCAGCTTACCTTCTCACCAGGAACTGGGGACGAGTGTCAAGTGCAAGTTAGAGTCACCTGTGTCTGGACCCCCGACTGTCCCACGTGCCCGCTATGAGGACCTGGGCAAGTGTCAACCCTTGGAAAATAGTGGTTCTGTGCGTGTGTGTGTATGTGTGTGTGTGCCTGCGCGCACGCTGGGGATGGAACCTAGCAACATTTTACCTCTGCGCCCCCTTGTATTTTTTTTTAATTTTTGAAATAGGGTCTCACAGCCGGGCGTGGTGGCGCACGCTTGTAATCCCAGTACTTTGGGAGGCGGAGACTGGAGGATCCCGGTTCGCGGCCAGCCTTAGCTCTCTCTCTCTACTTAGTGAGGCCCTCCGCAACTTCGTGAGACCCGGTTTCAAAATAAAGTATAAAAAATAGGGCTGGGGGCGTAGCGCGGAGGTAGAACGCCCCTGGGTTCAATCCCCGGTACCGCAAAAAAAAAAAAAATAGGGTCTCACTAAGTTGCTGACGCTGGCTTTAAACCTGCAATTCTCCTGTCTCGGGCTCCCAAGTACTGGGATTACAGGTGTGTGCCAACATGCCTGGCTACAACTGTGGCTCTTGACTGTCCACCAGAACATCATTACATAAGCAACTGCCACATTTCCACATGGAGAATCAAATCTTTGGAATATAGTTGCCGGTGCTAATGCATGTCATGTGCAGACACAGAGAATGGAGAACAAATGAAGATCCCACAAGCCATCACCACAAAACTGTCTTTTACTAACAAAACCAAAGAACCTCAAACACGGTGTGGACTTGAACGCTGTTCCTTCAGGTTTCTGAAATGGTATTGTGCATGTACACATTTTTAAAATTTAGACACATGTTGGAGAACACAATTGTGGACACAAACAAGCCCAAGAAGTGAATGTGGGACATTCTGGAATCTGATTTTGAACGCTGTAACCATGGAGCCTGAGAACACGCTGCACTGTGACGCCTGAGCCATTTCTCCTCTGCTCGGGCACTGAGGGTGGGCTCTTTCCCCACACAGCAGCCCACGTCACACACGCGAAGCACTGAGCTAACATGGAGTCATGAACTGCATCTGCTAATACCTAGTGGCTAAGTAGGGAGGTGACAACCAGCTGGTTTAAAAAAGTCTGTAAATAAAATCTCCTCCATTTACTCTATGGGTATCTTATCTTTCCCTTACCGTGTTAGCGAGAAAGGCTAGTATTTTTCCAACATGCACAGGAGAGCACACATCTGGGAGACACCCAAATCACTAGGAGTCACCCTTGTTGCTGCTGGTCTGGAGCCACTGGCCAGACCAGGGCTTCCACTGGCTGTCTCCTTTTTGCAGAGAAGGGCTGAATTGGAGAGCCCCGCGGCCTCCCCTGAGAAATGAGACACGCAGGGCCTCACTGGTGAGCTCTGTCAGGCACTATTCTTTGATGAAGGGTGGGGAGGACGGGAACCATGCTGTTGGGATGAGACTGGACATGGGGTCAGGTCTTCTGAAGATGAACAGTTCCCCCCAGCCCCTTTGCCATGGCTTATCCTGCCTGCAGGGAAGGGGCGCTGGGGACCCAGAGAAGCCCAGGAAGCCAGTGAAGGCAGTCATGAGGGTTATACCCACGGAAGTCACCAACCTAACGTGAGGGAAGACAGTCATGACTTAGAAAAAAGAGTGTCTGCAATGAGGAGGTTCACAGGCATCACTCAAAGCTGAAGGCGGCGTGCATGGCGTGCCAGACCCACAGACAGGGCTCAGCAACATCCTGAAACTGCATGTGCAGGAGGAGACTTAAACTCTACCCTGATGTTATCCTTCTACTTTATAAAAGGATTGGAAAGTAGGGCTGATAGATATTTAGACAGCCCCCTATGGACAAGGGCTAGACCATTCTAGAGGCTCATCTCGTCTTTTGGACACTTGCCTTACCCTACATAATGAGAAGCACTTAGAAAGTCCTAGACCGCTGGTACCAGGATGACAAAACCCCTCTAAAAATTAAAATCTACATGCTAAAATTACTGAGGGCTCACTAGTCCAAATTAATACCCTTTTGTAAAAAAATAAAAAACATCACCTGGATAATACCATAATTCTGTTTGTTAGAACATTATGTTGTCCCCATATATATATATACACACAAACTAGTACTTTTGATTTTATTACCCCAAAGTGGACAAACATCAAAGAATGTATTCACCCCAAATTTAGACTTTTGACCACTTATTAAATTTTTGAAATACGTTTGATTGCAGGACATTGGTCCAGATAAAGATCTTCCTGTTTATCGCACGTGTGGAATTGTATCCACTGTTCTTATAACACTATGGTACCATGTTGATAAAACTGAGATGAGGGTCTGTCTTAATAATGAATACCTGGGTGAATGTTCTAAATCACCAACACTTAGTCATTATCATTAGAGTGTGGTTATTAAGGGTTACTCTTGGCATCACAAAGTCTATTCCCCAGGGCACTAGTTGCATTGGAGTGCAAGGAGCCCTTTGAACTTTACATAAAGTTCTTGGGGGAGCCCTAATGGGTTTCCAGGGCTTCTTAAAAACACTCCAGTGAGCACAAAACACTAAAAAGGAGCAGCGTTCAACTGCACAGTCCACAGAGGGTCCAGCAGATGCCCTCCATCTGTGGTTTCTTTTCAGTTTTCAGAGCGGTCTTTCCCATGTGTCGTTCTGAAAGGCTCCCATGGAAAACGTGATGGTATTGTCAGTGGGACATCGCCCTAGACTGCCTTCCTGACAAGTGAGAAAGACACGGCCTGAGTGTTCCCCTGTCTGCCTGCAGAGCTGGTGCCACTGGACATATTCTATAAGGAGTGGCTGGCGCCGTCTGCTCCTGTACGCTCAGCTCCAAGCTCCCGTGAAGAGAGGGGCTTTCTATCTAGCACGACCTATGCCTACAGATAACACACACCAAGGACATGCAAACACTACAGGGAAACTGGATGTAAAGAGTTTGTATTTTACACGGTGAGGGGACACTGTCACAGAATGCTGTTGGGATGGCTTCTGTCACTCATGCTCTGACCTGAGGGTCTCTGCAACAAAAGGGGGCTGTGAAGGTTTGGTTCTGTGTCAGGCACTACGCAATCTGGTGGCTTTTGGTCCAATGTGTATTTTAGTTGTCTTTTTGCACCTTTTTAATCCCTCTGTGAAGAACCAAGTTCAAACGCTGGGAACCGTGATGTCTCTGGTACCAGGATGTCGGAAAGAAAGTGAATAGCGCCAGCCATACCTGCAAAGCAAAATGTGAATCCTTTTAGGAACGGGCAGAAGGGTGAAGTCTGAAGCCAAATGACTCTCAATCATTTCCCCCACCAGGGCTGCAAAAATCTGAGAAAAGGTGACTTTAAAGATGACTTCACTGAAAAATAAGGAAACCCTCTATTAAGTGCCAAGCAGGTAATGAGGAGTTCTTTTCACTATCTTATTTTTTAAAACCTGGCTCCTAGAATTTTATCTTGCATTTCAAAACTTTAAGGTAGCATGCAGAATCGCTAACAAAGAGCCATAGATATTGAGCGGGGGTGTAGCTCAGTAGCGGAGCTCCACCCAGCATGTGCCAGGCCCTGGGCTCCATCCCCAACCTGGAAAAAAGAAAAAAAGCTATGGATGCTGCCAATGATGACATTTCAATACATAAAACTGCCCTCTCAAAGCTTTTGTGTTCTCAGTCCAAAGAATCAGTCATATATAACATCTTCTTTGAAGTTGCTAATATAAACTTGAAATGATAAATGTGAATGACCTCTGTTTAGATCTCGCTCTACTAGGTACTAACTCTGTTACATCTGATGCAAATACACTGCTTTTTTATGACATAGAGAATTAAAACTTTTATTCTGAGGAACATTTTTCCTTATGATTTCCTTGAATATTAAAAAGTTCAGATTCCTCAAAAGAGCTGACAAATGTTCTATTTTATGCTTATATTTCTATTTTGTGATTAAAAAATATTACCAAGGTCAGAAATAAAACAGGGCCAGTCACTACATGATTCAGACATCAAAAATAATAATAAAGGAATACTATCAACAGCTTCACACACACACAAAATTGACATCAAAGATGAAATGGGTCAATTTCTCAAAAGTTACAAACTACTACAACTTACTCAATATGAAATAAATAACTTGAACAGCCCTATAACAGCCCTGGAGCTTGTGCACCACCGCACTCAGCTGTCTATTTGATTTTTAAAAAATATTCATTTATTTCTTCTGAAGTTTACTTTGGGATAAGTATAGGATGTGGCTCTAAAGTAATTAAAAGTTATAAATTTATCCTTTTATTTCTGTGGCTTATGTTATAAATTATCTGATACATATACACACATACAAATATAAAAAATAAGCCGGGTATGGTGAGGCACGCCTGTAATTCCAGTACTTGGAAGGCTGAGACAGTAGGATCGCAAGTTTGAGGCCAGCCTCAGCAATTTAGTGAGACCCTCAGCAACTTAGCAAGACTGTGTTTCAAAATAAAAAAAATAAAAAGGGATGGGCATGTAGCTTGGAGGTAGAATATCCCTGGGTTCAATCCCCAGTGCCAAACAACAACAAGAAAAATATATTTCTTTACATCTATCTATCTATCTATCTATCTATGTAAAATTTAGGTCCCTCTGTAGGATTTCCATTTTTTCCTGAGTTATATTCTATCTGTTGCTCTGTTGTGCCTGCAGCAGACTCTGTTAATTATTGTTGATTTTACTGTTATTGCTCTTCTTTTCCAGAATTTTCTTCAATTATGCTCTTACTTTTTGGTAATTACTAATGTTCCTAGTTACTAATATTTCTAGTTGAGAATACTAATTATCAATACTTCTTTATATCACTTAAAGAATTAAATACATTTGAATAACTTTGCAAGTTCCTGTGAACACATTAATATTATGTACACAATATTACTGATGAAATGCAGAGGAATAAACGTATTATCTGTCCCACTACTGCGCAGCAAGCCTTCCCTGCTCTGTCAGTATCTAATCTATACTTCACGGATGATCTGAAGACACTTGGAAGACATTCACAGGAGCAGAAAGTAGGCAAGATAGAGACTCAGTGGCGTTTTTAGCCACACGCTACTTTGTTCACTGTTATTTTAGTTTTGGTTATTACTCAAGCAAGATAGACGTATTGGTACTAGTCCCCAGAGACGGGGGGATCAATTTCACCCTCCCAGTTTCTTAAATCTATTGTGTTTTCTTACTCCTACCTTCAAAGAGGGAATAGGGTCTGTCGGGGATGCGGCAGCCGTGTGCTCCGTAATCCAGGCACCACTCTGCAAACTAAGCAGAAAGACAGCTCTTAACAACGGAGTTTCACTTGGGGAGCAGGCGATACGGGACACATGTGCAGCAAATTGACAAGGACCAGAGTAGGCTCCCACAGCAGGGTTTCAGCAGAGGAAGGCGCGTCTCCTCGGCCCCATCTCCGCGAGGTGTTCTCTGCTGCACACACTGTAGGAAGAAGGCTGAGGCCACAACCTGACAACTGCGGTCTGTCCTGCCTAGCAACTGGAACTCCAACCCCGCTCCCTTGGGACCTGCTGCTGGCTTTCGGGGCCCTTCAGCCGGCCAGGGCCTTGATGAGACACTGTGTTAAACGGGACTGCCGCTCAGTCAGTCAGTGCTCAGCCGCCAGCGCTTCCCTCCCATCATCGTGGGCTTCCTTTCCTATGCTTAAGCTAACGTACTTCTTGTCATTTGTGCACTAAGCACCGTAAGTGCTACACACTAAGTATGAGATCCAGCCTGTGTAGAGTAACACAAACTCTGCCCTGGTAACTTGTCACCACCTGTCAGGCCTCTTAGACAACAGGGATACACTCAGGCATTTCCACTCTCTCCACTTCGAACAAACAGAAACCTGACTGCACTAAATCTTGGGGGTTCTACATGCTGAAGGTCTACCTCTGTCCTTTTTTATCATCGTAACTCATTTCTGCATTCATGGTTAAACAACGCGTGGAAACCAGCCTCTGCCTCGTCCTTCCCACTGGAGCCACAGCGATCTTCCTGAAGGGGAGTCTCCACATGGACCCCGTCTTCCACGCCTTCCGCCTTCCTGACTTCCTCTCCTACCACACACCCCCCTGCCCGCCCATCTGCTTCCAGAAGGCAAAGCTGTTTTGTGCCTCTGGGGCTTTGTAGGAGCTGTTCTTCCTCCCAGGAAAGCATTCCACCTCCCAAGGCCAGCCCCTCCTGGCCCACCTGGGAGACTGCCTTCCAGCTGTGTCTAGACCCTAAAGTCTTTCCAAACTCCTCATATTTACTTAATCATCTACAATTAAGACTGTAGGATTATAATCAAGGCTGACAGAGCCTGCAGAGCCTCGCTGCTTCCCACCCCTCCTGTCTCCTCTTCGGCCCTCTCCACCCCACGCTCCAGCCACCATGGCCGTCATGTGGGTTCCCCGGGTACCTCGCACTCTGGGAATCTGGACACGCAGTCCACTCTGCCCCTCTGCTTAACCTGTAGCTGCCGCTCAGGGTGTGGCTTGCATGTCACTTTCCAACCTCCCCACCAGGGCTGGACCCTGCCGCCCTATGTGCTCCTGTAGTCCCCTGCGGGACTCTATGTGGATACCGTGCAGACACGGCTACTTCTCACGGGCACAACCAGGGCGGTCCATTCTATCTGACTTGAGAAAAGGCCCACAATGGTAACAGCTGTTCACTATCCAAAAGATGAAGAATACGTGAGCCTTAATGCCTCATCTATCAAGGGGCACTGTGAACATTTTGGTGTTTTTTTTTCCCCATCTTTTTCTACATGCATTTATCCACACTGTATGAAGAGTATGGTAACAAAAATACTAGCAAACAGTTAGTAAGTCTTGCTTTGTGCCGCTCATTCTCACACATTCATAGCACACTCATGGCGTTTTTACTTGGTGTCAGATGCTGTTCTAGGTAGTGATGTAGAGGAGCGATCCAGACAAAAAGATCACAGCACTTATATTTTACTGGTGCAACCCAGTCAAGAGACTAGCAGAATGACACAATGAATGACGGAGCAGTCCTTCCACCTGGGGGTCTCAAAGGCCCTGGGAATGTCACAACTTCAACATCGGAATGGTACAGGGTTCCCACGCATGCTACCAGGGAAAGAGCACTGAGATAGAGGAACAGTGACTAAGAGGCTAGAGGCCCAAGTGCACGTCGCGCTGCCAGACGGGAGGGCGCGTGTGGTGATGAGGACGGGAGAACACACGGGGCTGAGGCCCACTTGGGAAGAGGTGTGCAGATCTGATGCGCACACAGTGGGAACCACCGGAGGACTTTGAGCTGCGACAAGTGCATATGATCTGCATATTCTCAGTTTTTCTTAGAACATTTTTAGCAGGCGGGTATTTTTCCAAATACAAATAAGGAAATGAGGCTTGAAGAAGAAATGTACCTAGGGTCAAAAAGCTAACACTCAGTCACAGACATGACTCAGAACCCATGTTGTGCACAGATCCTGTACACTGTCATCCCTGTCCTGCAGACAGGGACTTCATGCAGAGGCCAGGACAAGGCTATGTCAGAGGAAACAAGAAACCACAGAGCGCAGAGACACAGAAGAAGAAGGAGGAGCTGAGCCTGGGCCTCTGCACGTGCTCGGGCGCTCAGGGCGGTCTGGTTGGTGACGGCCTCACCTTGCAGGCGCGGTAGAGGAACTTTTTATCCTGCGTGAGATGGTAAAGGGACAGGAATGAGTAGCCGTTCCCAGCTGTCCCGTGGCAGATCCCGTATCCCTTCCGGAGCAAACCTCGCTGCCAAATCACATCACTGCACTCCATGGCCTCCTTCAGGTATTTCTCCTCCTTAAAAACCTGGGCAGCAAAGAAAACAGCAATGATGAGACATTCTCAGGAGAGAGTCAGTAAATCCTGTCCCTTTTTGGTTAGAAAATTACATGATGTGAAACAAACAGATAAAAACCCATTAGCAACATGGCAACAAGTACCTCACACTCTCAATCTATCAGCATATTCTCCTTGCCCTCCTATTTCATAGTTTTGTAGAAGTAATTCTAAAATTTAGCTAAAATACTAATAAAGTGACCACATCTCTGTGCTAAGAGGTTTTACCACAAATAAACCATTCCATTTTTCTTGGAACATACATTCTACAGCTCTTAAACAGTTCTCTTATCAAAGGCAATCAAGGCATAGATAATTCTACATGTGTTAGTAGGGCAAGAATACCCCACACCCTGGGCCAGCACACACATCCCCTATACCCAGGCGCCCTACAACACCAGGGACCATGAGATCTGCCATAGTCCATCCCGAGGAAAAACACGCAGGCTTCCTGCAGTCCTAGGAGCAGGCGCGCCGGGCCACAGACCCTCCTGGTGCTCTCTTCACTGAGCTGTTCACATGGACAGCTACCGAGGCGAACAGGACTGGCAGAGGCGGCTGTCTGTCTTCGCCTCCCTGACTCCCTTTTAAAGCTTCTTCTCTTCCTCCCTCATTTCCTCGATTGCTTCCCTGGTTCTCTTCTCAGTCTGTCATTAGTCACCGCACCTGCTGAGTAACTCAGGCCATTGTGGTGCGGATGGGTAAGACAGTGAGTGAGTGGAGGCGCAGTGGTCATCCCAGGAGATCCACCTCTGGTGGCAGTCGTGATCCATCTGCTTGGTAGGAGCGGGAAGGAGGGACCCCCGGCTGGATGGGTTTGGAGAGGCACAGGGAGAGTCAGTGCTCCTCCAGTCAGGCTGCCAGAGTCAAAGCAAGCCCCCCTCCTCACCAAGGCAGCTGGCAGGCAGGCTCCGGGGCCAGCTGCCTGAGTATGAATCTCGGTTCTGTCTGTCACCTGCCAACTGTGTGACTTTGAGCAAGTCCTTAACCTCCATGACTTGGCTTTCCCAACTACAAAAGGATAACATTTTCCACCTCAGTGGCCACGCCTGCCCCATGCTATGACAACAGGACTGAGCAGTCGCAACAGAGGCTGTATGGACCACAAGACTGAAGTATTTATTTCCTGGTCTTTACAGAAAGTTTGCTGACCCCCGACACTCAGGCGTTCCCAAACTTATTTGGCTTACTGCTCCCTTTTCAGAGAAAAAATTACTCGGTGACCCCGCCCCAGAAATGTACCTTCTTTAAGGAACTAAACACAAGGATGCGGTGACAAGTCTGTGTTTTTATGTATCTTTGTTTCAGCACCCCCAGGGGGTGGTATTGCCCACTCTGGGAACCTATGGATCTGAACAATACTTTCAACTATCTAACCTAACTGTCATTTATAGAAGACTATGCCCAACAACTAAAGAACACTTTTTTTTTTTTTTTGGTACTAGGGGTTGAACCCAGGGGCATTCTACCTGTGAACTATACCCTCAGCCCTTTTTTAACTTTTTTGAAACAGGGTCTTGCTAAGTTGCTGAGGCTAGCCTCTAACCTGTGATCCTCCTGTCTCAGCCTCCCAGTACGAGATTACAGGCATGTGCCACCGCACCCAGCTAAGAATACACATTCTAATCAAATGGACCTGGTACATTCACCAAGATGGACTAAATACTGGGCCATAAAATAAGTCTAAGTAAATTTAAAAATTTTTAAGTCATATAGAATATGTTCCCTGATAACAACAGAATAAAAATAACAAATAATAAAAATAAGATAGCTAGACAATTTTCAACTACCTGGGGAATACACAACACACTTTTAAATAACCCGTGGATCCGAAGAGAAATCATAAGGGTAACTAGGAAGTATTTCAAACTAAATGAAAAAATTTAAATGACATACAATATTTGGGGATGAAGATAAAGCAGCACTTACAGGAAAATGTAAAGCTTTAAGTGCTTGTATGGGGGGGATGTATAAAATCAATGACCTAAGGTTCCACTTTCAAAACTCAGAGCCAGGTGTGGTGGCACACACCTATAACCCCAGGAAGTCAGAGGCTGAGATAGGAGGATCACAGACCAGCCTCAGCAACTGAGGGAGACCCTCAGTAACTTAGCGAGACACTGTTTCCAAATAAAATATAAAAAGGGCTGGGGGTGTGGCTTGGAGGTAGAATACCCTTGTGTTTAATCCTCAATACCAAAAAAAAAAGGAAAAAAAAGCAAATTCAATAAAGTCTATAGAAGGGGAAGTTTTAAAGAGAAGAAAAAAGCCAGGTATGGAGGTCCATGCCTGTAATTCCAGCAGTTGGGAGGCCAAGACAGGAGGGTCACAGGTTCAAGGACAGCCTGATTAACTTAGGGAGGTTCTCAGCAACTGAGCGAGACCCTGTTTCCAAATAAAAAATAAAATAGGGCTTGGGGGTGTAGCTTGGAGGTAGAATGCCCCTGGGTTCAATCCCTAGTAGCACACACACACTCATACATTAATATTAATAGATACATTATTATTACTAAATACATTAATTAAATATTAATAGGTACATTGATATTTTTCAAGTACTTAAAAACATTATGCCTTCATAAGAATACTTGAAGAACTTACACTTTTACATGCCAGGATCGGAAATTGTTTAAGCTTAGCATAGCTATAGCTTAAGAGAAACGTGGTTGAGCTGCCTGTCTAGTTCCGCCCACTCTGCCCCTGCCTCAGTTAAGCGCTGCACTCCACCCTCCACAGCTGCCGCAAGGAAGGTGTGGTCTAAACCTATATCCTGTAGTTCATGAAGACTGACTGCCCCAATTGTACAATCATATTACATATGCTTTTTAAATTACCATGGATCCTTCCTGCCCCCAGAAGGCACTGATATTCCTCTCTCGTGTTTGAGAATCTCCATGCGGAGGACTATACAAAGTTCAGATGCTATGGGGTCTTAACACTTCTGACTGTACTTTCTACTTGACAGCAGCCTCTGTTGGGATCAGCAGGGCAGGGCAGGGGCTGGTGGGATTCTGAGCAGAGGCTCTGCAGGGAGCCGGACCTGCAGTGCCTGCTCCCCCAGTGACCAGCAGCAGGAAATGGCGGGAGGAGTGGAAGTGGATCTGCCCAGGATGGAGGGTCCCCCAGGAAGCCCTGCTGCTAAGCACCCACCTGCCATCACAGGGCTGCGGGGATTATCAGCCACCAGCAGGATGCAGCTGCAAAAGCTGATCCTGTTCAAAGTGGAAGGGGAAGGGAGCTTGAGGAACAGAGCTCCCGTTCCCAGAGGCTCACATCTGTTCTGAAGGACATGGCCCTGTCATACTGTGGAGACCACGCTCACACTCCACTGCTGGGAATTTACAACACTAAAGACATCTGCATGGCACTGAGCTACGAGTGCCTGAAGCACTAAAGAGGAGAGGCAGGGATTTGAACAGAATTATGTTTTATCTTAAAAGCCAGGGTAATGTTAAGATAAATCATTAAGCCGGGCATGGTGGTGCACGCCTGTAATCCTAGTACTCAGGAGGCTAAGACAGGAGGATAGTAGGTTTGAGGACAGCATCAGCAACATAACAAGACTCTCAGCAACCTAGTGAGAACCTGTTTCAAAACAAAAAAATTAAAAAAGGGGCTGGGGGTTTGCCTGGAGGTAGGATGCCCTGGATTCAATCCCCTGTACCACACACACACAAAAGATGAGTCATTAAGTTCTTCTGATTTTCAAGGAGCATATTTCATTGTGCTACATACTGAACAAATACAAATTTCTGAGTCATCTATAAATGTTGAGGTCTTTTATGCTACTTGAAAATTTTTGGTGTCATTGTTGAAGAAAAACTAAAAAATTCTGAGAAATTATCCTATATCATGAGTTAATTTTTCACAGTTTTTCTAAATAATTTATTACAGTTAGTCATAAAGGGAAAGTAAAATTGATTTGATACCAGTTCTTTTGTTATTTTCATGCAGAAATATGAATTCTGCTCCATTAATTTCATCTATTTCTATAAAACAAACAGATCTTGCCAAAATATTAGATTGAATAGAGCAATCGCTGAAGTCATATCTGTACACTTTTATTGATATCTGAGCAACAATCCCCAACATTGACTACTATAAATAAAGATGTTTTAAACAAACAATAAATTTGCAAAAGAAGCAACTTCCATTATAAATCTTAGTCCAGGACAGAAATCGACATCATTCTTAATATTGTGCCCAAATATGTCTAGAACCTACTAGAATTAATCAGTGAAAGTACTCCCTTTTTTATATACTATCCCAGAAATACAAATATTTGAGCACCATCCATATTTCCTATGAGTAACTTTATAACACTTTAAATTCAATTGTAAAAATTCTTTTTTTTTTTTTTAGTGGTGCTAGGGGTTGAGCTCAGGGACACTCTACCTCTGAGCTACACCCTAGCCCTATTTTATTTTTTTATTTGGAAACAGGGTCTCAGTCAGTTGCTGAGAGCCTCGCTAAATAGCTGAGGATGTCCTTGAACCTGCGATCCCCTTGTCTCAGCCTCCCAAGTACTGGGATTACAGGTGTGCACCATCATGCCTGGCCCACTGGTAAGTCCTTGAATAGTTGTAACTATAATCCGGCAGTGAAGGCTTACGTAGGCGAGAGGGTACCGTGAGGTGAAGACCATGGAAGCACCCGCTCATCCTGCCTCTACCTCCCTCACTGGTCCTCACTGTCATCAGAATGAGAACTGTTACTATCCTGTCTGATGTTTTCTTTACACACGATATAAATCCTGATAGCACACATGCAAACACAGGTGCAGCACTAACCCCAGGGCGGTGAACACCGACATCCAGACTTCCTACATGTTTTGTGAACACATTCATTCCTAAAGGCTGCTGCTATGCAGTCCAGTGGGCTTACCACCTCCACCTGGAAGTTGGGGGTGAGCCCCTGGGCCACTCAGTACTGACCTTATAGGCCTGCATGAGCATGTGGATGACGCCGGGGGCACCGTGGCACCAGTGGACCAGCCGGTCCGTTTCATTGCTTAACGAAGATGGATAGTTCCCAGATCGGAATTTTTTGTGGCGCACATAATCAATGCTAGGCTTCACCATTTCTGTCAAGGTTTCATGGTCCACGTTTGCTGCTGGCTTTAAAGAAACACAAACAAAGGAATTTATTTTTTCCGAGATTTTATGTAAACTATTTTATCACAGCTAATATAATAAAGCACCGAATTACCTAGAATCCTGAAGAACGTATAAAGTTAAAATTCAATTATTGGTTTTTTAAAGATTTAGGCAGCCCCTTCTGAAATCTTTCTAAGATACATCAGTGCTACGATGAGCACATTTTATCTTCACTCTGATGAATCAGGACCAGCAACTTGAAGAAAATCACCCTGTCTATATAGTGCCACAGTGAAGGAGACGAGCTCGACTCTGGTGGCCCCAAGACTGTGAGCGATTCTGTTTTGTTCCTATGCTTCCCTTGATTTCCTCCCCTGTGGCACCTGCCTCCTAAGAAGCCAACTACTCGCTTCTCCAGACCTGTGACTGGCTCTGTCACTCCAGGCGACGCGTTTAACCTCGGCTTCCTCATGGGATAATCACAGTGCTTAACTCTCACGGAGAAAATGAGGAAAAAGGCGTGCTTTGTTCTTCATCCAATAATGTGCGTGTAACAGTAGTTATTATTACTGAAAGCACCAGTTAAATGTTACCTATTAGAAGTTATGTTAGTTTTACTATAGGAAGTAGTAAAACATACTTGGAAAATATTTACTAATTTTGAGCCATCGTTTTTGAAAAGGAAGCACTCAAAGGGTCACAAGATACACAGATTCCTTGGTGTGACATACTAATGAGCCCATGCAAATCCACATTAGTAATAAGCCTTGGGTAGAGAATCAATCGCTGGCCTTCAATTTAATTTTCATTTAGTTTTGATGGCAAATGCCATCAAATATATAATATAAATTATAATTGTGAAATGAAATGTTGCTTTTAAATTCTTATTATCTTATTAAAGCCAAGGAAATGTATAACATGACACTTTCTTCTATAAAATGAAGCAAAAACCTCATTTATTTAACAAAAAGTTAACTTTGTTAAGCACAAAGAAAATAAACAATTTTCTTTTTCATACTAGGGATTGATTGTTCTGGGGCATTCTACCTCTGAACTACACCCCCAATCCTATTTTATTTTTTATTTTGAAACAGGGTTTCTTGCTAAGTTGCTGAGGCTGTCCTTGAACTTGTGATCCTCCTGTTTCAGCTTCCCAAGTACTGAGATTACAGTCATGCGCCACCACAACCAGCTGGAAAAGAAGTAATTTTAAGGAAGACCAATGTTTCTAAACTTCACGGAGATAAAGACTACTTTAATTTTTTTAAATTTACATATTAGAAAATCTTTACATTTTCCTCACACACACTTAGAGGATGTATTAAATTTTTTCAAAGGCTAAGTGAGACATTAAAATCTAGTTTATATAGATAATGTATTCAAGTATCTTATTTTCATTTTTGTTGTATTTTGTAGTACTGGGATTGAACCCAGGGGTATTCTACCACTGAGCTACGTCCTCAGCCTTTTTATTTTATTTTGAGACAGAAGCTTGCTATGCTGCCTAGGCTGGCCTCGAACTTGTAATTCTCCTGCCTCAGCTTTCCAAGTTGCTGGGCTTATAGGCGTGCATCACTGTGTCCCAGTGACGCTGTCTCAAAGTCCAGGGTCACGCCGATGCCCAGGCATGGTGCTGGCCTGTCTCTTTCCTCTTTGGAATCTTAAGCATGCCCCCTTGTCTGAAGTTTGCAGGGAGAGATGGGGTGTGGATTCTTCTTTTATTCATTGCAGCAACTTCATAGGTGTTTTCAATATGCCAACTCACGTTCTGTAACTCTAGAGGATATTCTTTTACGACATTTCTTACAATTTCCTCCCTACCATCTTGCATTCTCCCCTACCAGATGTCCTAATTGATGCTGGACCTCCTGAATCAACCCTCTGACTTTCTTCTATTTCCCTCTCCCATAAATGATTTCTGTCAGCTTTCTAAGGTATTTGACTTTGATTTCCGAACATTTTCATAATTTTTAAAATTCAGCTATTATATTTTTATTTTCATGAGCTCTTTCTTGTTCCTCAAATGTGTCTAATTTCTTTGATGCAACAGCTTCTCTTATTTACTACAAAACATTAATTGCTAATTATGGTTTGTGATTTTCCCTTTTCTTCCTAGATTATCTTTTTTTCTCTGAGTGTTCCTTTTTTTCAATTTGTTTAAGTCTCTAATCTTTCAAGCTGGTGGCTTTCCTCAAATGTCTGGTAATTCTTTGGCCATAAGTCTATAATTCTGCATAAGGTAGAATACATCTCACTGAATATACTCTGTACCTAGGAGGGACTTGCCCAATAGCAGAAATCACTTTGGACTTACTAGGTAGTGTTTTAGTCAGGGTTCTAACAGAAAAACAAACCAATGGGGTATGTGTAGCTAGACTTATTTTAAGGAATTGGCCCATGCACTGTAGAGACTTGGCGAGGACTGAGGGCTGAGGACTCGGGAAGGAGCTGCAGTCTAGGCTGAAGGTGTGTGCTGTATAACCGTGAAGGGCAGATGTTGCAGACAAGGTCAGAACGCATCAGAAGGAGCACACCTCTGGCTGGGGAGGTCATCTTTCTGTTCTACTAGACCTTCAGTTCACTGGATGAGGCCCATCCACATGATGGAGGGCAATCTGCTTTACTGAAAGTCCACCACTTTAAATGTAAATCATAGCCAGAGCCCTCACAGAGACATCCCGAATAATGTCTGCTGATTATACAGGCACCATGGCTCAGCCACACTGACAAGTAGAATTAACTATCACAGGTGGGTAGCTAACTATTAACGGGATCTTTCAAATGGCTATGTCTGTGAATCTTTTATCTGAGATAGCTGCTTCTCACCCGGGCTGGGAAAAGGGGTACTCAGACTCCTCCTGGGCTGGGAAAGAGGGGTGCTCAGACTCCTCCTGGGCTGCGGAGGGGGATGCTCAGGCTCCTCCTGGGCTGGGGAAGGGGGTGCTCAGCCTCCTCCTGGGCTGGGGAGGGGGTGCTCAGGCTCCTTCTGGGCTGGGAAAGAGGGATGCTTAGACTCCTCCTGGGCTGGGGAGGGCGATGCTCAGGCTCCTCCTGGGCTGGGGAAGGGGGTGCTCAGCCTCCTCCTGGGCTGGGG
>PVJS01028076.1:0-11048 GCA_004027185.1 Glis glis
AACTTTTTTTTTTTTTTTTTTTTTTTGTGTGTGTGTGGTACCGGGGATTGAACCTAGGGGCACTCTACCTCTGAGCTCCACCCCCAGCCCTATTTTTTATTTATTTTGAAACAGGGTCTCACTAAGTTGCAGAGGGCCTCACTAAGTAGCTGAGGCTGGCCACAAACCCAGATCTTCCTGTCTCAGCCTCCCAAGTACTGGGATTACAAGGGTGGGCCACCATGCCCGGCTGATGAGTTATCTATTGCTCCATAACAAATTACCCCCAAACCTAGTGTCTGAAACAATAAACATTTATCTCTCACAGTTTCTAGGGGTCCTGAATTTTGGAGTAGCTTGCTGGGGTGGGTCAGGCTCAGTCTCTTGCGGGGCTACACTCAGGATGTCCAGGGCCATGATCCTCTGAAGGCTGCTCCAGGGACCGAGGGTTGAGTGCCGCTGGCAGGTTGCAGAGTCGTCTTCCACTTTGGCCGTTCACTAACGGCAGCTGGCCACCATTCCCAGGTCAGAGACCCAGAAGGGAAGATGCCAGATGGAGGGAGTCTCTACCTCCCCTGAAAGTCACACAGCATGAATTCTGCCACATTTTGTTTGTCATAAGAGAATCATTGAGCCACGTGTGGTGGCGCACACTTATAATCCCAGTACTTGGGAGGCTAAAACAGGAGGATGGCAGGTTTGTGGTCAGCCTCAGCAATATTAGTGAGGCCTTTGGCAACTTAGTAACACACTGTTTCAAAATAAAACATAAAATAGAGCTGGGGGTGTAGCTCATGGGTAAAATGCCCCTGGGTTCAATCCCTAATGCAGAGAGAGAAAGAGAAACAGAGAGACACAGAGAGAGAGAGAGACAGAGACAGAGAATATTATTGAACCTGCACACAGTGTGGTATGCCTGCAGTCCCAGATACTCCGGAAGCTGAGGCAGGAGCATCTCTAAGCCCAGGAGTTTGAGGCCAGCCTGGGCAACAGAAGAGCAAGAGAGAGAGAGAGAGAGAGAGAGAGAGAGAGACAGATAGACATCAAGTCCAGTCCACATCCAAGCAGAGAGAAACTGGACTCCCCCTTTGAAAAGGGGGTATGCCAAAGAAACTGAGATATATGTTAAAGTCACCCCCATTCCCAACATTCTCTGTCCTGTTGTTGTTGTTGCTGATGTTGTTGTTGTTGTTGTCCTCCTCCTCCTCCTCCTCCTCCTCCTCCTCCTCCTCCTCCTCTTGTACTGGGGATTGAACCCAGGGACGTCCTACCTCTGAGCTACACCCCACACCTTTTTTTTTAAGTTGAAACGGGGTGTCACTAAGTTATCATATGTTGGCCTTGAACCTGTGATACTCCTATGTCAGTCTCCCAAGTACTGGGATTACAGGTGTGCACCACCATGCTCAACACTCTTAGCCAAATGACGTGAGACCAAGGAAGAGCTGTTCTATGGTGGGGAGGCTGAGGCCCAGAGGAGCAGAGCCCAGGGAGAGCATGGGTGGGGCCAGGCTTGGGAGGCCCAGACTCCTCTCTGTCCTCTACCACTGGGGACCCATCCAGGGGCTTGGAATAAAAGCTTGAGAACAGTCAGGCATGGTGGTGCACCCTTGTGATCCTAGTATTTGGAAGGCTGAGACAGGAGGATCTCAGGTTAGAGGACAGCCTCAGCAAGTAGTGGGACTCTCATCAACCTAGCGAGGCTGCTTCAAAATAAAAATTTAAAAAATAGGACTGGGGATGTAGCTCAGAGGTAAAAAATACCCCTGGGTTCAAACTCCAGTACCACAAAACAAAGCTTTTTTTTGTAAAAAAAAAAAAAAAAAAAAAAAAAAAGCTTGAGGACCCACAGCCTGGGAGAGGCAGTCATGAATTGGCAAACTGGCCCTTTGAAGGAAAAAAGAAGAAAGAAAAAAAGAAAGGCCAGATGTGCTGACACAGGCCTGTAATCCCAGTACTTGGGAGGCTGAGACAAGATTGCAGGTTTAAAGCCAGCCTCAGCAATTTAGCAAGACCCTGTTTCAAAATAAAAAATAAGCCGGGTGTGGTGGCGGACGCTTGTAATCCCAGTGCTCGGGAGGCTGAGACTGGAGGATTACAGGTTCGCGGCCAGCCTCAGCAACTTGTGAGGCCCTCCGCAACTTAGTGAGACCCTGTTTCAAAATAAAGAATAAAATAGGGCTGGGGGTGTAGTTCGGAGGTAGAATGCCCCTGAGTTCAATCCCCAGTACCACAAAAATAAAATAAAATAAAACAGGGCTGGGGGTGTGCCTTGGAGGTAAAATGCTTCTGGGTTCAATCCCCAGTACCAAAAAATAAAAAATAAAAGAGAAAGAAAGAACAAAGCCCTGGTTCATAGGGTTTCGTGACTACCAGGGTATAAATGATCCCACCATGGCCAGTATCACGTTCCCAGCTGTGTAACAACTGCTCACAGAGCGCTGAATGCTCAGCACTGGGCTCTGAAGGACAAGTGGGAGCTGGCACCAGCCCTGCACTGGTAGAACGGGGCGGACAGGTGGCCCCTGAAGAATCCCGTTCTCCCTGCACTGCTCTGGAGCCCAACCCCATGCAGTCTCCAGGCTCTGACCTGCCAGAGGTCACATCAATCTGGAGATAAGCCACAAACTCTGCAGACAGGGCTGGCTCTGGGACCCTGGTCACCCCCACATGAGGGCCCAAGGAGCGAGTTCCTCACACTGTGTTCCTCAACCCCAGAACAGAAAGGGTGCAGGCACATGAGCCCCGTGGCAACAGTTCTCCTACATTAAGAGAGCTTGGCAAATGCTGTGGTCCCTGCCCCTCCTCTCTGTTCCAGAGGGGTGACAATGGCAGGGGGTGGAAGTGTGACCCAGGTGGGGCCCTGGCTCCCCCCTCTGTGTGGCTTAAGACTGCTGCAGGTGAAGAGATCATCCTTGCAGGGGACCTTGCAGTTGAGTCTGCAGAATCCTTGGTTGCTATTGGAAATGGTGATGTCACTGTCAGGGGGCGGAGCTTCATCTGTCCTTTGAGTTTGGGAGGGGAAAGCACACTCCCGGGGCTGGAGGGGGACAAAGAATTAGGATCACGAGGATCAGAGAGACAAGAGGGACTCTGGGAAGGGGCAGGAGGGAGGATGGTCTGGGGGAATATTCGAAGAGGGGCTGGAGAAGGGGTGAGGAGCGGAAGCAGGGGATATGAAATATCTCACTGGGGCGCGGGGTGCTAGAGCTCCCGGTAATGCCTGAAGTCTGACCTTAGTCCCAGCTGCTGCAGACAGCCCCGTCTGGCCTTGGCCTCTCCATAGATAGTTTGGGTGCGGGTCCCCAGACTCTCCTGGAAGGTTGGGCTCCACACGGGGTGGGGGCAGCCACTCACCCCATCTATTCTTCTTAGCTCTCTGGAGGGAGTTCGTGTCACATGGCCAAGCAGGTGAGGGTCTCTCCCACATTTTTGAGCCTTGGGTGTAGGGGAGCCCCCGTATCCCTGCCCCAGTATCGCTTGGGGTCTCTCCACACCCCTGGGTCTCCTTCCTAGAAGATTCAGGTCTCGGAATATCACGGACCGTAGGTGAGGATTCGTGCACGCGCGCACACACGCACAAGCAGGCACATTTGGTTGTGTTGAAAGACACCCAAGGGTACAGGCGCACGCAGGGACACGCGCCCCTCTATCCTTCCCCAGCTCGGCTTCAGCAGGTCCAAAACCTCACAGGTCACTGTCACTGGCCCCCTTCCCGCGCGCACACACGAGCACGCGCGCGCGTGGGGGGGGCTCCGCGCTCACGCGCGCTGGCGAGAGCTCACGCGAACGCAGTCGCACGCTCCGGCGCGGGAGGCGCCCCTTCGGCTCGGCGTCGCGAAGCGGGGGCGGCGGGAGGGGCCGGACGCGTCGGTCCCGCGCTCGGCTCCGCAGTCGCCGCAGCCTCCGCAGTGTCGGGACCGGTTTGAGAGCCCGCGCAGCGCTCGTGGCGGCGCTGGGACCCGCTTCAGCACCGCGGACAGCGCCCGCCACCCGCTTGCACTCAGCTCCCGGGAGCACAGGGCGCCCCCCGGCCCGCGGGCCCCGGCGGCGGGCGCAGGACTGCAGGGGCGCCCCGCGGGGCATGCACCGAGGGCGCCGCGCTCGTGTCACCCAAAGCCAGGCCCGCCGTGGCCGGAGCCCATGAGCACCATGCACCTGCTGACACTCGCCCTGCTTTTCTCCTGCTCCTTCGCCCGCGCTGCCTGCGACCCCAAGATCGTCAACATCGGCGCCGTGCTGAGCACGCGCAAGCACGAACAGATGTTCCGCGAAGCCGTGAACCAGGCCAACAAGCGGCACGGCTCCTGGAAGATCCAGCTCAACGCCACCTCCGTCACTCACAAGCCCAATGCCATCCAAATGGCCCTGTCGGTGTGCGAGGACCTCATCTCCAGCCAGGTGCCTGCCGCCTCCCCTCCCCCGCCCCTTCCCCGCCCCCTCATCCTGCACCACCAGCCACCCATCCCACTGTCCCCGTTTAATTCCATCCTTTCCTGGCACCTTGCATCCCTTAAGAGAGTACCCCCAAGCCAACCGGCTCCTTGTGGGGAGGCCTGGTCTCCCTGGGAACCAAACACCGGGGTCTGCTGGTTCCCCATCGCATTCCTCACACCGGTCTCCTGCCACCTAGGCGGCCCTCAGAAGGGCCCTGTGTGCAGGCGTGTGGCCAGCAGGGGTGGTTGGCTCCATCGTGTCAGCATGGGGCTGAGCATGCGGGGCGCAGGGGCAGAGGTGCACTGCAGGGTTCTGAACAAGACAGGGACTGGGGCCATCTTTGTTTCTGCTTCTAGATTCTCTTTCCCTTCCTCCCTTCCCTTTCCCCCATTCGCAGGCCTGAAATGGAAATGGCCCAGGTGTGGGAGCAGGGTGCTTCATGGGGGTGGGAGTGGGGACTGCGCATGTGAGAGGCACCGGGCACAGCATGGGAGCTGTCAGCAGCAGTGTTGCGGGGGAGGACACGACTCCAAGAGATTTTGCCTGTGGGAGCTGTCCGCCCCTGGGCCGAGCTGCCTGTCGAATTCCAATGAGAACTACTGCAGTGCAGCCCTTCTGGTGAGAGGCGGGACACACCACACCCATGGACACGCATGCTCACATGCACATGCATGAGCACAACAGTGGCACACACGCATGCATCTCAGTATTACACAAGCAATCGCACATGCTCACACGCACACACCACACATCTGTGGACATGCTGTTTGTCATGCCCAGGTGCACATAAATATGTGTGCTTCTACACATCTGCAAATAGAGGCATGGTCATATAATACATACATGTGTGCGTACATGCATATACACATACAGACATTTGGGCATATAATATGTGCATACACATCCTAGCACATGCTCCTGAATGCCTGCATGGCCACAAGTATACACACACACATGCATGCTCATACAAACACTGACTTACATCTATTCACCAGGCCCCTCTGGGTGCAGACTGGAGGTGCCAGCCAGGGGAGGGAGAACCAGTCCAAACTGCCCCAAATGCAGAGGCTCTGCCAGAGTTTTACTCAGAACTCCCTGCTCCTCACCTCGAAAGCCACCCCCAACCCAGGTTACCATGGGTTGGGACTGGGTGAGGCAGACCCATGGTCAGTGGCTTCTGTCACATGGTCTGTCTGGGACCATGATAGGGAGGGTGCAGCCTGGGAGCTCAGGCAGTGCCCTTCGGGGGAATCTTCTCGCTCGCTCACAGCATGCCTGTTGGTGGGCATGGTTCCTCAGAGCAGCTTGTGCTGGGAGCAAAGGTGACAACAGTGGCTGTCACTCATGGAGCGTGCCCTCTGGGCCAGCACTGTTAGCACAGCCCGACCATGTGGGCTGGCACACGGCACCCTGCCCCCATTCCCAGACTTGTGGGACCTGTGCTCCAGAGCCCAAAACATAGTGAGAATAGACATGTGCCCCTCAAATGTGAAGGTGGCACGGAGCTCCAGTGTCCTGCCTCCCACCCGGGCAGGGGCTGGCCAGAGGGGACATCCACTCCACAGAGCTCAGCCAATAGCCTCAGACTTTCCCCAAGGACGAAGTCAGCCTCAAAGTCAGGACTGGGCCTCATTTTGTGTTGTCTTGTGTCCAACCCCTGGGGACACTAGAAAAATGGACCACTGGACCCCGTGGCAGCTCTCAGCTGATCTCCCTCATGGCTCCATCAGACCCCCGGGGCTGCGTACCTTGTGTCTGGGCCCTGGCCTCCACCCACCTCTGACCCAGAGGAGGTTCAGTGGTGATCCGGGTGTCAACATCAGCATGATGCAGGATCAACCATTCTCCCCAGCCTGCCCCAGTACATCCCTTATTTGGGGAAGAGGCACATGCAGACCCCAGGGGAACCATGAGGATAGGCCTCCACCCTCCTCTAAGGTCTCATGACATGCCTCAGGGCAGCCCTTAGGGCCCTGGGCAGCAGTGTTCAGAGTGAGGGGCCAGGCCGGGTGTGGTGGCGCACACTTGTAATCCCAGTACTTGGGAGGCTGAGACCGGAGGATTGGGTTTGCGGCCAGCCTCAGCTACTTAGTGAGGCCCTCCACAACCTAGCGAGACCCTGTTTCAAAATAAAGTATAAAAAATAGGGCCGGGGGTATAGCTCGGAGGTAGAACGCCCCTGGGTTCAATCCCCAGTACCGCCAAAAAAAAAAAAACAGAGTGAGGGGCCAACTGAGCAGGGTGGGGGGATCTGCAGCTCCAAGTGTGCCCCCTTGGCCCCTGAGGTCTTGCTTGATCTGTCTCTACTATGGGTTTATGGTCAGAGAATAGTGATGGGTGCGTTTCCCTGCTCCATGGGTGTCTGGGGCTGTGTGCACACCAACAGCACCACCTGGAAGCCCCAGCCTGCTGGGTCCAGCCCCTGCTGCCTCTGGGGCCTGGACTCTGGCACAGTGCCCAGCCAGTCCCACCAAGTTGACCCTGTCTCCTATGTCCACAGGTCTACGCCATCCTAGTTAGCCACCCACCTACTCCCAACGACCACTTCACTCCCACTCCTGTCTCCTACACAGCCGGCTTCTACCGCATCCCTGTCCTGGGGCTGACCACCCGCATGTCCATCTACTCAGACAAGGTAAGCCTGGCCACAGCCCCGGACCCAGCTGGCTGTCTCTACCTATGTTCAGCCCTGGGCCACAGGCTGCTGACCCGGGCAGGTTGGGACCAAGTACTGGGTCAGGACAGGGCAGGGCACTCAGACTATGGGCTGCTCTAAAGGAGCATCCAGCCCCCCCACACACACATGTAAACTCAGATACCCACATGAGCACCACACCCTCATTGCCTCAGGCACATGCACACGTCACCCATATGCATGCCCATGTGCAGCACAGAACTCACGCACACCACGTGCACTCCACATCCAGATCATGTAGTCACACACATGCCCTTACACGGACATGCATTCACATGCAACTCGAGCACCACATACACAGAACACACTTATACATGCACTCTCACAGGATCCTTGCACAATATAGGCACATGCACACCCACACAGCTGCCCAGAGGTCACACACACACACACACACACACACACACACACACACACCCTGCTGGCGGGTAACAGGTGCCAATAACATCCCCTCTGGGGAAGGTGAGAGCCCTGTGGGTGGACAGGCTGACTTTGCAGGGGGTTTTGGAAGAGCTGGAGAAGGGAGGTTCCAGGAGAGGGACACACCTGTATGGAAGAGAGGTACTGGAGGTAGCAAGAGGGCTGTGGTCCCCAACCTTGTCCACTGCAGGGTGTGGGTGGGAGATGGTTTGCCAGGTGGACAGATGAGGCAGCTCATAGCAGGAAACTCCATGCCTCAGGGGCTGAGGGGATCTCATCTCAGCATCCTGGAGAGTCCTGTGGACCACAGGCTGGGGCAGGTCTCTGTCCAATACTTTTTTTTTTTTTTTTTTTGCAGTACCGGGGATTGAACCCAGGGGCGTTCTACCTCGGAGCTACACCTCCAGCTCTATTTTTTATCCTTTATTTTGAAACCGGGTCTCACAAAGTTGTGGAGGGCCTCACTAAGTAGCTGAGGCTGGCCCCGAACTCAGATCCTCTGGTCTCCGCCTCCCAAGTACTGGGATTACAAGCGTGCGCCACCACGCCTGGCTTTCTGTCCAATACTTGAACAGCAACTGGAAGAGCAGAGGGGTCGCCCGGCTAGTTTTGCCAGAAACTGTAGCCCAGAGAGGCACAGATGCTAGCTCTTGGCCACACAGCCCTCAGTCTGCCACAATTCTGGGAGGACCCACCAGTGGGGGAACACAGTCTGACCACCAAGAGGCTAGAAGGGTACCACAGCCTGCACCACATCTCCCCACAGGCCCAGAGTCACCTACAGACAAACTGAGGGCCACTTGCCAGGGGACTTCCAGCTGGTACCTGAGCTGAACCAGAGGACTGAGCCGGCCTATGGGGCCAGACTTCCCTATCCTCTCCAAATTCTTCCTGCTGGAGCCCACAGTTCTGGATAAAGCAGCTTTAAGTTCTGGGCATGGTGGTGCATGCCTGTAATCCCAGTACTTGGGAGGCTGAGACAGGTTCAAGGCCAGCCTCCTCAAATGAGCAAGATCCTCAGCAACTTAGCCAGACCATTTCAAAATTTAAAATAATAAATAAAAATGGCTGGGCGTGTAGCTCGGAGGTGAAATGCCCCTGGATTCAATCTCCAGTACCAAAAAAATAAATTAAAAAATATAAAAAAGGGCCGGGGGTAAAGGGCTGGGGGTGTTGGACATGGTGGCACATGCCTGTAATCCTAGTACTTGGAAGACTGAGAGGAGAATTGCAGGTTTGAGGCTAGCCTCAGCAACTGAGCAAGACCCTCAGCAACTTAGTGAGACCCTGTTTCAAAATAAAAAATAAGCCGGGCGTGGTGGCGCACACTTGTAATCCCAGTACTTTGGAGGCTGAAACAGGAGGATCACAGGTTCGCGGCCAGCCTCAGCTACTTAGTGAGGCCCTCCGCAACTTAGTGAGACCCTGTTTCAAAATAAAAGAATTAAAAATAGGGCTGGGGACCGGGCGTGGTGGCGCACGCTTGTAATCCCAGTACTTTGGGAGGTGGAGACCGGAGGATCCGCGTTCGCAGCCAGCCTCAGCTCTCTGTCTCTCTCTCCCTGTCTCTCTCTCTACTTAGTGAGGCCCTCTGCAACTTCGTGAGACCTGATTTCAAAATAAAGTATAAAAAATAGGGCCAGGGGTGTAGCGCAGAGGTAGAACGCCCCTGGGTTCAATCCCCGGTACCGCAAAAAAAAAAAAAAAATAGGGCTGGGGGTGTAGCTCAGAGGTAGAATGCCCCTGGGTTCAATCCCCAGTACTGCAAAAATAAACAAATAAATAAAAACTAAAATAAGGCTGGGGGTGTAGCTAAGGGGCAGAATGCACCTGGGTTCAATTTCCAGCACAAAAAAGGGGGGGATTGGGGATGAAGCTCAGAGGTAGAAAGCCCCTGGGCTTAATCCCCAGTACCAAAAAGTAAAAAAGAACCAGGTGTGGTGGTGCACACTTGTAATACCAGTACTTGGGCGGCTGAGACAGGAGGATCGCAGGTTCACAGGCAGCCTCAGCAACTTAGTGAGTCCCTGTTTCAAAATAAAGAATAAAATAGGGCTGGGGGTGTAGCTCAGAGGTAGAATGTCCCTGGGTTCAATCCCCAGTACCACAAAAAAAGGAAGCAAGCAAGCAAGCAAGCAAGCAAGCAAGGCAGGCAGGCAGGCAGGCAGGCAGGCAGGCAGGCAGGCAGGAAACAAGGAAACTGCCTTTAGGCAGAGAGTGCCCCAGTCAGACCAGGTCAGGAGACGAAGGGAAGGGGGCTCCCTGGGCCACAGTGAGGGTCCTTCAGGAGGGCCCCAGAGGGAAATGATCAGGCAGAGAACAGAACAGCTGCCCCCTGGGGTTCTGGAAGCCCTGAAGGCCGAGGCACCAATACTGCTCCTCCCAGGCTACCTCACTCCTATGAGAGAAGGGACTCTTACCCCGGTGCCCTCTGTCCACTGCCTCTTTCATCTCCTTGGGCACCAGGGTCCTCAATGTAAAATAGAAAAATGGCCCCACCAAGGAAGGCGGCCAGGGCAAATAAGGGGCCAGAAGGGTCCCACAGAGCAGGGCCAGCCCAGATGCCCAGCGTGGGCCACTCCATGGGCCCACAGGAGGCCAAAGGCCAGGGCCAAACTTCACAGCCATACCCCGGCCCCTTGTGGTCTGAACTGACAGCCATCCCTGTGTCCAGCACAATGGTCAACAACACCCCAACTACAACGTACCTTGCAGCCATGTCACAGAGGCAGGGGACATTATTGTACTCAAAGCACTACCCCAGGCAACCAAGAGGAAATCAGTAAAGACATGACCTGGAGGCCTCAGAGGACCACAAGATCAGCGTGGGCCACAGGGTCACAGAAGAGACTGGAGCTCACCTGGAGACACACAGAGAGCCCCTAGCAGCTAGGATATGCCAAGCAGCAAGGCAGCATGGAGCAACAGCCTCGGGACACTGCTGAAGAGAGCTCTGTCCCCAGGAGGGGAGACTCCTAATAAATACAGTTATTGAAATTAGGGGCAGACTCCAGATACACCCCAGTGGGATCTTGTAAATGCTCATGTCAGCAAGAACTTTCTGAGCTCAAGTTGTCTGGAGAAGGTGCAAGCAGGAGCCTGGCGTGGTGCCGCATGCCTGTAATCCCAGTACTTGGGAGGCTGAGACAGAGGAGGATTGCAGGTTCGCGGCCAGCCTCAGCTACTTAGTGAGGCCTCTGCAACTTAGTGAGACCCTGTTTCAAAATAAAGAACAAAAAATAAGGCTGGGGTGTAGCTCAGAGGTAGAATGCCCCTGGGTTCAATCCCCAGTTCCACACACAAAAAAAGGTGCAAGCTTCCTGGGTGGTGAGGAGCTCACCCCAGAACAATTTCAGAGACCCCAGGCCCTGTCAGCATGCACTGGGTGAAAAGTGAGCAGCTCCACCTCTCAGACACCATGACATGGAGGAGAGGCCAGCCCCCTGAGGGCAAGGGAGGAAGTGGGTCCCCAGGGTCGGGAGGTGTCCCCACTGGTGTGAGGACAGGTAGAGGAAGT
>PVJS01028076.1:11148-25857 GCA_004027185.1 Glis glis
TGGAGGAAGTGGGTCCCCAGTGTCGGGAGGTGTCCCCAGTGGTGTGAGAGCGGGTGGAGGAAGTGGGTCCCCAGGGTCGGGAGGTGTCCCCAGTGGTGTGAGGGCAGGTGGAGGAAGTGGGTCTCCAGTGTCGGGAGGTGTCCCCAGTGGTGTGAGGACAGGTGGAGGAAGTGGGTCCCCAGGTTTGGGAGGTGTCCCCATTGGTGTGAGGACAGGTGGAGGAAGTGGGTCCTCAGTGTCAGGAGGTGTCCCCAGTGTTGTGAGGACAGGTGGAGGAAGTGGGTCCCCAGGTTTGGGAGGTGTCCCCAGTGGTGTGAGGACAGGTGGAGGAAATGGGTCCCCAGGGTCAGGAGGTGTCCCCAGTGGTGTGAGGGCAGGTGGAGGAAGTGGGTTCAAGGGTCAGGAGGTGTCCCCAGTGGTGTGAGGACAGGTGGAGGAAGTGGGTCCCCAGGGTCAGGAGGTGTCCCCAGTGGTGTGAGGGCAGTTGGAGGAATTGGGTCCCCAGGTTGAGGAAGTAGGTCTCCAGGGTCAGGAGGTGTCCCCAGTGGTGTGAGGGCCGGCGGAGGAAGTAGTCGGGAGCTGCTGTGCCTAGTGAGGCTGGGAAGCTGGCTGGTCCCGGCTGCGACCCGCCTCAGCCCCCTTTCGCCCCTGCAGAGCATCCACCTGAGCTTCCTGCGCACCGTGCCGCCCTATTCCCACCAGTCGAGCGTCTGGTTCGAGATGATGCGCGTCTACAGCTGGAACCACATCATCTTGCTGGTCAGCGACGACCACGAGGGCCGCGCAGCGCAGAAGCGCCTGGAGACGCTGCTGGAGGAGCGCGAGTCCAAGGTGAGGCCCGGCCGCCGGGGGCGCCTCGGCGCAGGAGCAGGCGGGCCGCCGTGTCTGTGGCTCGTTGTGAACACCTCTCTCTCCATCCTGCATGCTCAGCACCACCGCGTCTGGCGGCGCCCGCCCCGGCCTGTCCTCGGCTCATTTCACTTGCTTTTGCCATTAGTCGAAATCTCCTTCGTGTCAGTCCCTGCGGGGCGAGGGCTGGACCACCTGGAGCTCCGCAAACACCCCTGCCCCGCCCCTCCCGCCAGCCCCGCAGGCCCCCCATGCCCGTCAAGTCAGCCAGCCGGGCTGCCCCCTCCCGCCGGTCCCGGTCCCAGCCGCGTCCCCTGGGCACCCCCTCAGTGTGGTGGCTACCCCCATGTCCCTCCCCAGAGGACCTGGTCCCTTCCCTGTCCTTGCAGAGGCCTTGCCTCCTCGGAAGCTCCAGCTCATGGCTACCTTAGGCCTTCACCAAAGCCACATCCACTGACCCCTTCTGGTCCCACTCCCCACAGTGCCCCTTCCTCCCCTCCCCCCTACCATAGGGCGAGGGCTCCACATGCCTCAGGAACCAATTAGATGCCTGGTTCCAGGACACACTGACACCCCAGCCCGTCCCCACCCGTACTCTGTGGGGTTGCCAAACATCAGAGCCAGGATTTCTGGGGGTCCAAGCGACCCCCGCCCCCCTCCTTGCCCATGCCAAGGCCAGCCTGAGGAGGTGCTGGTCAGGGCCACCTTCACCCAGACACAGAGTCGGGGCACTCAGCGCCAGCCTGCACGGCGCTTCCCCCATCAGGCAGGAGGGAGGAGCCAGGCGGGGGAGGGGTCAGAGGCCAGGGGGAGGGACCAGAGGACAGCGGAGGGTGGGGAGCATGTTCGCTTTGCGAAGTCGAGGTCGGAGGTCGGAGCTGGCTTAGCCACACTTAGCACCCGCTCTGCCCGCCCCCCCCGCAAGGCACCACAGGCCCCGGGAGGAGGTAGATGGCACGGGTCGGAGGTCAGAGGCAGAGCCAGAGGGACTGGAGGTCCTGTCGTGGGGGTCCCATGAGCAGACGGGAGGGCTGGCTGGGAGCACGGAGACAGAGCCCCACGTCCAGCGCCAGAGGGGCACCTCCTCTCCTGACATGCCCACTCAGCCACACACACTCACACGCCCCTCAGCCACACTCCTGCACACATGTCCACCTGCTGGCACACTCACAGGTATGCCCTAGACATTTGGGCACACCACATCTCCTGGAAGACTCAGACCTCACCTGCCTGCATAGACCTGGCCGGAAGGGCACACACACTTGTGCATCCTCCATATGCCCCCTCGTCCTCACACACACAAACGCGTGCGCACACGCACACACACACACACACACACACACACACACACACACATGCTCTCTGCTGCCACAGGCTTTTGTACACTAACACTTCCCTGCAGGTGCCCATGGACACATGTTGCCTGCAAGCACAAGCGTGCACACACCCTGTCCCATTGACTCAGGTGCACATATGGGTTGGCAGGCGTGGGCACACCAGTTAGTGAGAGAACATCTCGGCCTCCAGAGAGGCGGAAGGGAGGACAAGGGGGGGGGAGCGGGAGGGACATGGGGCAGGGCCCCGGGGTTGCTCATCCCTTGCACAGGGTGGGTGCTGCTGGGCTACACAGCAGGCGCGTGTCAGGGGTGGGGGTGGCAGGCGGGACCCTGAGGGTGGATGCGGACAGGGCTTCCCTTCCTCCCGAGTGACTGTCCCAAGAGCACAGCTCCGTGGCAGGGAGCCTCTGTGGCAGGAGCCTCTGTGGCCCTTGCCCCCGTGCCCCCTCCACCCCCAGCTCCACCCGGCCCCTTGCCCCGCCCCGGGCCTCGGTGTTTGCGAGCTCCAGGTCCGCGCCCATCTGCAGACGTGCCGAGGAGGTGGTGTGATTGCTTTAGCGCCGTCATTTTCAACCGTTTATAATCTTCTTCTGTGTCTGCATATTTTCTCTGTGCACATTATTCATCAGAGTAAAAAAAGGAACTATGAAAACCTCGACCAACTGTCCTATGACAACAAGCGCGGACCCAAGGTATATATGCATGGACGTGCACGCCACCCATCGACTAGCGAGCCCCGGCCTGCGGCACCTCGGCCATTAGGGCCGCTGTCTGGCCCCCGAGCCGAGCCGCAGGCCTGAGCAGTGAGGACAGCCAGGTCGTGAGGCTGCAGCAGGCAGGCAGGAGAGGGCAGGTGTGGGCGGCGTGGGTGCCCACGGCCCACCGCTGTGACCCTGGCCTGCGTCCTCAAGGCAGGCATGGCCGCAGGAGGAGCTGCTCTCTGGGAAGTGCATGCGAATCTCCGGGACCCCCAGGGTTTCCTCGTGGAACCCTGGGAGAGAGCCCGCCCACCTGGCCGCACGGGGTCCGGGCCAGTCCTGCAGAGGCCTGAGGAATCAGGCCTGAGCTGAGAGGATCTCCCGTGGTTTTGGAAAAGTCGGCCCCATCTCCGTCCCGGTTGCATTCCAAAACTCTTCTATTTCCTGTCCGCTGCACGTCTCTTTCTGAGTCTCGGCCACTTCAGTTTGCATGCTCAGTGCAAAAATGAGGACCAGAATGAGAGAGAGAGAGAGAGAGAGAGAGAGAGAGAGATCCAGAGAAAGCAGACAGAGCAGAGAGCACAGGACAGCAAGCAACTGAAGAAAGGACGAGCGAGGCAGGCCAGGAGAGGAGAGGAAGGCAGGTGACAGCGCAGGCACAGGCGCAGGCCACCGCAGCCTAGCTAAGCCGCCTCGGGGTTCCTAGCGGCTGCGGCCCACTCTCGCCACTGTGGCGCAATGTCCCCTGCCCCAGCTGCTGGCTAACACTCCTGCTCACACCACAGGCCGAGAAGGTGCTCCAGTTCGACCCTGGGACCAAGAACGTGACGGCCCTGCTGATGGAGGCGCGGGAACTGGAGGCCAGGGTCATCATCCTCTCTGCCAGGTGAGGCTGGGCTGCGCCCCTTCCCATGTCACCCAGGGCTCTGCTGGGGCCCCTCCCCTCATCCACACACATACCCGGTGACCTGGCCAGTTCCACGCCCTCCATCTGTCCATCCCTCCATGCCCCCTTCCAGTCCTGAGCAGTCGCTTGCCCTGAACTGGGATTTGGGGTGGGAGATGGAGAAGTCCCTGCCCTCAGGAAGCCCTGTGACTCAACAAGGCACACCTATGCAGACACAGCAGAAGGATCAGAGGGCCTGGGAAGCCTGTGAAAACCAGGCGAACAGGCCCCCAGTAAAGGTCTATTTGCAAATGGCTAGGTCCTCCTGGGAAGGGACTGGGTCACAGGGGACAGGAAAAGGAAGCATAGGGACAGGCAGGAGGACAGCCCTGCCCTGGGACAGCAGGGAGCCCTGATGGACCCACCCCTCTGTCTGCCCCAACCTAGAAGCTCTGTTGGGCTCCAAAGGAATGGAGAAAACAGCAGGTCATCAGGCCCAGAGGAACACGCCCAGACCCTGCTGTCCTAAGGCAGGAAAGGGGCACCAGCACTCGGCCACAGGACAGGTGTCTATGCGTATTCAGTCCACAAACCCTCTGGCACAAGCCAGGTGCACCCCACCCCACTGTCCAGAGACTGCAGGGCCAGAGCCAACCAGGGCTCCTCAGGCTGGAAGGTAGGACTCTCTGCGACCCAGATGGCAGTCCTAGGAACAGTACTCTACTCCAAGAGTGACGGAGGCCAGGCGCTGGTGCCAGCACTGCCTCTGCCTCGCCCGCTCCTTCAGCAGCAGCGGCAAGCAGACACTAATCACTCCCCGCCCACCTCGCGTTTCACCGGAACAAACCCAGACCTCGGAGTCACTTGCCTTAACCGCGGATCCAACAGTGGGCATTTCAGGGAGGGCGGCCTGCAGCTTCCAGAGAAAGGGTGAAAGGTGTGCCCAGGCAAGGTGGAAGGGCTGCAGAAGCCTGCTGAAGGCAAGCGCGCCAGGGGATAGGCCCTCCGGAGCAAGCCAGCCCAGGGGCATCCCCAACCAGCCCAGGGAAGCCCTGCCCAGGAGTATAGCCCCGCCCAGAGCAAGCCCCACCCAAGGCATGCTCAGTCCAGGAAAGGCCCCTTCCAGAGCAAGCACGGGGGAAGACCTGCTCGGCCTAGGGAAAGCCCCGCCCAGGGATATAGCCCCGCCCGAGGAAGCCCTACCCCAGGCAAGCTCAGCCAGGCAAAGCCTCTCTCAGACCAAGGCCCGCCCAGGGGAAGCCCCGTCCTGGGAAAAACTGTCCAGGCCAGGGGAAGCCCCATCCAGAGGAAGCCCTAAGCCCGGCGTGGGACCCACGTTTGAAATTCCAGTACTTGGGAGGCTGAGACAGGAGGATCGCAGGTTCGAAGCCAGCCTCAGCAATTTAGTGACACCCTGTTTCCAAATAAAAAATAAAATCGGGCTGGGGGTGTAGCTCAGAAATAGAATGCCAGGCCGGGCGTGGTGGCGCACGCTTGTAATCCCAGTACTTGGGAGGCTGAGACAGGAGGATCACAGGTTCAAAGCCAGCCTCAGCTACTTAGTGAGGCCCTTCGCAACTTCGTGAGACCCGGTTTCAAAATAAAGTATAAAAAATAGGGCCGGGGGCGTAGCGTGGAGGTAGAACGCCCCTGCGTTCAATCCCCGGTACCGCAAAAAAAAAAAAAATAGGGGCCGGGGTGTAGCTTGGAGGTAGAACGCCCCTGGGTTCAATCCCCGACCTGCCCAACCTAGGGGAAGCCCCGCCCAGCCCAGGGAAGCCCCGCCTACCGATTAGCCCCGCCCAGAGCAAGCCCCACCCAAGGAAAGCTCACTCCAGGGAAAGCCTGCCCAGCCCAGGAAAGCCCCGCCCAGGGGAAGATCAGCCCCCCCCAGGGAAGCTCCGCCCAGTCCAGGAAATTCCCGCCCTACCCAGGGAAAGCCTTGCCCAGGGGAAGCTCTGCCAGATCCTCTTATTTTCTGATTGGGTTACACTTCCCTCACTCATCATAGGACTGGAGGGAGATCTTGTGGATTGGGTTACACTTCCCTCACTCATTATAGGACTGGAAGGAGATCTTGTGGATGTAGGATAAAAGAATGGTTGGAGCCATGGTGGCTTGGGAGGTTGAGATGGGAGGATCGCAGGTTCAAGGCCAGCCTCTGCAACTTAGTAAGACCTTGTTTCAAAGTTAAAAAAATAAAATAGGGCTGGGAGTGTAGTTCAGAGGTAGAATGCCCCTGGGTTCAATCCCCAGTACTCACACACACACACACACACACACACACACACACGAAAGAGAAAGAATGGTTGGGTGGTTGGGCAAATGGTAGCTATCAAGCAGAAGGTTTGTTTATCTCCGCCAGGGCAATTTAAGGAACCCACTACCCAAAAATACACCTGTTCAACTTTTGGGCATTTTTGCAATGGACAAGATTACACCAAACTAGATATGCCTGACTACACATTGTAACTGGGATAATCAACAAGACACAGACCAGTGAACCACATGTAAAACCAATCCACAAGCTGGGCGTGGTGGCACACTCCTGTAATCCCAGTACCTGGGAGGCTGAGACAGGAGGATACCAGGTTCAAGGCCAATCTCAACAATTTCTCAAGACCCTCAGCAACTTAGCAAGACCCTGTTTCAAAATAAATTTTTTTTAGCTGGGTGTGGTGGTGCACACTTGTAATCCCAGTACTTGGGAGGCTGAGTCAGGAGGATCACAGGTTCGAGGATAGTCTCAGCAAGCAGTGAGACTCTCATCAACCTGGTGAGACCATGTTTCAAACTAAACATAAAATAGGGCTGAGGGTGTAGCTTGAAGGTAGAATACCCCTGGGCTCAATCCCCAGTACCACAATTTTTTTTTTTAATTTAAAAAGGGCTGGAGAGGTGGGTGTGGTGGCACACACTTGTAATCCCAGTACTTGGGAGGCTGAGACTGGAGGATCACAAGTTCAAGACCAGCCTCAGCAACTTAGCAAGACCCTGTTTCAAAATAAAAAAAATAAAATCAGGCTGGGGATGTAGCTCAGAGGTAGAACGCCTCTGAGTTCCATCCCCAGTAACAAAAAAGGGGGGGGGGTCTGGGGATGTAGCTCGGAGGTAGAATGCCCTTGGTTCCATCCCCAATACCAAACAAAAACAAAACCAATCCACAGGACCCCACCAAACCAAGGTACCAGCAGCAGGGTGGACACTTTCTCCACTGTTTTCCCTATGGCCAGTGGTCCCTTGGACCGCCCACTGCAGTCATGGGGAATCCCATCTTGGGACACAGGCTGAGAGGGGCCCACTCTGTGTTGATAGACCCCAGGGGTAAGAACAGGTTTGCCAGACATGGCTCTAAGAGAAAGGTCAGCCCAGAAAAAGGGGCCTCCTCATGGTACACACATGCATACACATACACATAAACTGTGACACACCACACACCCATGCACATGAGCACAGGCACACATGTATACATATGCATATACTGCATGTACAGATATGCACACATGTGCACATACCACATCCGCACCACTCATATGCATACACCTCATACGCACAAACCGCATGTCCCACATATCCATACACATGCACTGTTCATGTACATGTGCACACACACACTACACACATGCATAGGTACCATATACACACTCTACACACATGCACACAAGACATCACACACCAGGCACAGGCACACAGACAACATGCACATACAGGTGCACCACTGTATATACCACACACATTCATATACAGGCACCCACAGAATTCATACCTACATACACACCACACACACATGCACACATATGCACACATGTAATCATGCATTTGTACACACACCATGTACTACATACATACCATACTCCACACATGTGCATATCCTGCACAAAAACACACAGCACACTTAGCTTCACACCACATACACCTTTCTGGATGTGTACACAGCTTTCTGGATGTCAGGACTGGAAAGGACCCTTCCCCTCACAGTCTGGGCTCCTTGGGACAGAAAGGTCAAAGTCCCACAGGACAAGGGACTGGCCAGCCCAGCATTTCCAGCTCCTCGGACCACAGGGAGGCAAGCCTCAGGCAGCAGGAGACATAGACCTTTTTGACCCTGGCCCTTCAACCTGTTCCCCCTCGCCCTTTTTTTTGGTGGCAGTGCTGAGTATTGATCCCAGGACCTTGGACAGGCTAGGCAAGTGCTCTACCACTGAGCTACATCCACAATCCCCAGTCCCCTGTCACATTTTGGCTCCTCCTTCATGAAGTTTTTTTTCCCCTTGAACTGGGGATTGAACCCAGGAGCATTCTACCTCTGAGCTACCCTCAACCCTATTTATATATGTATGTGTGTATTTATTTATTTATTTATTTATTTATTTATTTGGTACTGGGGATTGAATCCAGGGGCATTCTATCTCCAGGTTACACCTCTAGCCCTTTTTTTATTTTTTGTTTTGAAACAGGGTCTCACTAGGTTGCTGAGAGTCTCCCTACTTGCTGAAGCTGTCCTTGAATCTATGATCCTCCCGTCTCAGCCTCCCAAATACTGGGAATACAGAAGTGCGCCACCACGCCCAGCTTATATTTTTATTTTTGAAACAGGGTCTTACTAAGTTGCTGTGAGTCTCTTAAGTTGCTGAGGCTGGCCTCAAACCTGTGATCCTCTGTCCCAGCCTCCCATAAGTACTGGGATTATAGGAATGCACCACAATGCCCAGTTTAGCTCCTGAAAGTTGTTAAAACCAATTTGCAGAGAGATCCCATTTAAACCAATCTTAATTTTTGACTAATTTCTTATAGAACACACAAAATTCGTTTCTAAAGCTTTCCATTTTTATTTTCCTATAATTGCCTTTATTGCTATCAGTGATTTCCATAAAATGGTCTGATGACGTTTGAGGGACTGATCAGGGTTTGTCCACAATTTTTTTCCTGATCACAACCCATCAAGTGACATGTCTGAATTACGTGCAGAAGGCAGGCTCTGTGTCCGGTGAGATGGGCACAGCTGACCTCAGGTGTACTGCACCTCGACACATGTGGTATTGGTTCTACTGGGCTCTCTTTGCAGTGCTCAGTGCACTGTGCCCCACCAGATGTTCTCACTGGGTCACTGTGGGGCTCTGCCTGGAACACCTCTGGCTGTGTTGCTTATGTCCACCAACAGCTCTGTCATTCGAGCAAACACTGCGGCTCGTGTTCCTTTCTTGGCTCATCCTTGAGGTAATTGGAGGCAGGCCCCTCAGAGAGCTGAGGACCACATAGGCTTCTAGAGTCAGCCATTGTGAATCCGCCCAACCTTGCTACACTGCTTCCCGGGCACTGGAGGAGCAAGGTGCCAGTCCTGGTCCAGGCCCATCTGGGGCTGGGTCAGCCCTTGCAGGGAAGGATCTGACAGGTGGGGATGGGAAAAGACTCCAGCAGGCCTTGGGCTCCTTGCTTTTACCAAGGAGGCCCTAGGGGACCAGGTCTCCTGCGTCATTGTGTGAGGACACCCCAAGAGCTCAAGACCACATGTCCTGCAAGGTGGGGCTTGCCTGTGCTCTGTCCCTGTCCCTGGGTGGCAGGGGACACAGATCCCAGAGGTGAGAGCAGCCCCTCCTCCACCAGGCAGCTTCTGAAGGATGCTCAGGACAGCTTCCAGGTTCTGGATCCCACCGGCATCTCACCAACCCTGAGAACCCCCAACCCCTCCTTTCACACATTTGAACTTGGAGGGCACAAAGGGGCGTGGCTTGTCCAGAAAGGCACAGGGTCATGGGCTCTGGGGTGGGACTGCCCAGGCCCAGACCTGACTCTGCCATTTACCATCATTTGTGTGCCTCAGTTTCCCTCCAGACCCAGAGATAGTATGAATGTGCGTCCCATAGGGATGTTATGAGCAATAAGATAATCATTCAAAGCAGTTAAAACAGTGCCCGGTGCCCGGGACAATGATCCATCAGCGTCTTGGGCAGGTCAAGTCCCGTGACCAAGTATCCATCCCTATCCCTTCTCCCAAGGACAGAGGGCAGCGGCAGGCCTGGGAGGGTCCTGGGGTCTTGGTGATCACCTGCGCGGGGTCTCCAGGCCTGGCTCCAGGTGGGGCAGGCCACGCCCCCAGGGGGAGGACCTGAGCGGGCGCAGTGCGGGTAGGAGGGGGGAGTCCTGGTCGGTCAGCCCCGTCTGCCCCACAGCGAGGACGACGCCGCCACCGTGTACCGCGCGGCTGCGATGCTGAACATGACTGGCTCGGGGTACGTGTGGCTGGTGGGGGAGCGCGAGATCTCGGGAAACGCCCTGCGCTACGCGCCGGACGGTGAGTGCCGGGCCTTGGGGGTCGGGCGGGAGGCCCGGGCGCTCTCTGAGCCTCACCTCGCGCAGGCATCATCGGGCTGCAGCTCATCAACGGCAAGAACGAGTCTGCGCACATCAGCGACGCCGTGGGCGTGGTGGCGCAGGCGGTGCACGAGCTGCTGGAGAAGGAGAACATCACCGACCCGCCGCGGGGCTGCGTGGGCAACACCAACATCTGGAAGACCGGGCCGCTCTTCAAGAGGTGGGTGACCCACTCCCGAGGGGGCCGGCAGGCTTCCCTCACCTGGCTCCTGGCCCTCACCGACCCAGCACCACACCTCTGTCCTCGCCCGGGTCATCATCACCCCTATGCACACACGGCCCATCACCCTGAAACTGCACCCCACTCCCCACAGTGACCCGCAACCCTTCAGAGGAGGCTCTGGCTGCAGGCGAAGCCTGGAAGTTTCTAGGGACCTAGGAAGTCAGACAAGAAGCTCAAGGACAGCTCCTGAGTCTGCAGGGAGCCAGCGCTGGCCTGAGCCCTGGGAAATGGCTGCAGTGGCGCAGGGGCTGACTCACAGCACCCCTGGACACCAGGCCAGGACCTACGGTGGCCACAAGGGGCACACACACGTGCGCCCAGACTCAGCACGTGGCACATGTGTGTCACAGTACATGCGTGGGTGTGCACCCCACATAGGCTAACTGACTTGTCCCAATGAGTAGAACACATAGGTGTGCGCACATGGCCAGGCAGACCATGGTGGTTAGAGTCCCATGCCAGGCTCCAGTGGCCTCCCCCACTTGCTGGCAAATGGGCCTGGTGTCACCCTGGGCTTCTGCCTCCTTCTCTATAAAGCCAGGACGGCTACTGTGGGGATAAAACGTCCTAATCCTCAGAAAGCCCTCAACACACAGAGGGCCTGGCACCCGGGAACCACTCAGCAGCCACTGGCTGCGCGTCCATCTGCTACGGGCAGACACGCACTGCTGCCCATTGCTTGGCATGAGGGGCTGCTGTCTGCTGAGCTTCCCTTTGTTGGGACTAGGGCAGAAGGAGGGGCCTGGGCTGCTCAGGAGGCCAGGGAGAAGGAGCCTCCCTGATAGGTCCGAACCATGCTTCCCTCCCAGGGTGCTGATGTCTTCCAAGTACGCAGACGGGGTGACTGGCCGCGTGGAGTTCAATGAGGATGGGGACCGGAAATTCGCCAACTACAGCATCATGAACCTGCAGAACCGCAAGCTGGTGCAAGTGGGCATCTACAATGGCACCCATGTAGGTGGGGGTCATGAGGGGGTGGGGGCTGGGGCCTTAGGGTCCTGGGGCCAAGACCCCTGCGTGGCCACCCTCCATCTCATACTCCCACCCCCAGGTCATCCCTAATGACCGGAAGATCATTTGGCCAGGTGGAGAGACAGAGAAGCCCCGAGGGTACCAGATGTCAACCAGACTAAAGGTGGGGGACCTTGCCGACCTGCCCCAATATCCCCACCCTGGATATCCATCCATACCCTCAGGCTGGCCAACTAGGGAAGTGGAGACGGGGCCTGCCTGCACCTGGCTGCCATCCCACATGTCCAGCACAGAAGAGAAAGCAAGAAAGCAGGTGGAGGGGGAGCGGCTACCCCCCATCCGACAAGCTCTCTCCAGCACCCCATCCTGACCCAGTCCCAGTTAAGTCTGGGAAAGAGCTGTTGGGGACAGGGGACAACTGGGTGGTCTCTGTGCCCTGGTGTAGACCTGGGCTTTAGCATTTGCCCTCCACCTCTTTCTCCTTTTCTCCAGATGGCCCATCTCCCCCTGGGCTTCCAGGAGCCCCTTCCTCTGGCTGGTTCCTTCCTCATAACATCTCCTCTTTGCCATGACTACCTTGCCCCTTGGGCTTATTCATGGGCCCCCTGTGTCCCCCAGGTGCTGCTCTGAGAGTCTCTCATGCTGACCCATACCACAACCACACCAGCTCCACGGGTGTCAAAGACCTCCAAAGGCAGGATCTTTTTTTTTTTTTTTTTTTGCGGTACCGGGGATTGAACCCAGGGGCATTCTACCTCCGAGCTACACCCCCGGCCCTATTTTTTATTCTTTATTTTGAAACCAGGTCTCACTAAGTTGCAGAGGGCCTCACTAAGTAGCTGAGGCTGGCCGTGAACCCGGATCCTCCGGTCTCAGCCTCCCAAGTACTGGGATTACAAGCGTGCGCCACCACACCCGGCTCCTTTTTATTTTTTACTTTTTATTTGTCTGTGGTTTTGGGGATTGAACCCAGGGACAGTCTACCTCTGAGCTACACCCCCAGCCACCATGCCTGGCCAAAGGCAGGATATTAAGTGCACTGTGCACAACCAACCTTCTCCTAGTGTCCCCGGGTTGAAAAATACCTCTTAGTGCTGTCTGCTTGCTGGATCCAGCACTGCAGCCTGGAGATAGCACCCAAGGCCTTGCCCCGGAGCTCTGCGTCACTCCTGCCTCTGCTGTTAACAGGATGGGCTTCCCAGCACCAATGTGACTTCTCCCTGCAGCTCAGGCACTTCCCACTGGAAAGTCTGAAAGTAGCAGTCAAAACCCTGAGCACCAGAAGCCCCGTCTAGGCTGTGAGGTGCAGAAAGTTATTTACAACTGTGTTTCTGGCTTTTTATTTTCCCAGTACTGGGGATTAAACCCAGGGGTGTTCTACCACTGAGCTACACCCCCAACCCTATTTTATTTTTTGTTTTGGAACAGGGTCTCACTAAGTTGCTGAGGCTGGCCTGGAACCTGTGATTCTCCTGTTTCAGCCTCCCAAGTACTGGGATTATAGGCATGTGCCACTACGCCCAGCTCCTTTTTATTTTTTTTTAATTTTATTTATTTATATTTTTCGCGGTACCGGGGATTGAACCCATGGGCATTCTACCTCTGAGCTACACCCCCGGCCCTATTTTTTTATCCTTTATTTTGAAACCGGGTCTCATGAAGTTGCGGAGGGCCTCACTAAGTAGCTGAGGCTGGCCGCGAACCCAGATCCTCCGGTCTCAGCCTCCCAAGTACTGGGATTACAAGCGTGCGCCACCACACCCGGCTCCTTTTTATTTTTTACTTTTTATTTGTTTGTGGTTTTGGGGATTGAACCCAGGGACAGTCTACCTCTGAGCTACACCCCCAGCCCTAATTTTTTGTTTTTATTATTTATTTATTTTTGTGGTACTGGGGATTGAACCCAGGGGCATTCTACCTCCGAGCTACACCCCCAGCCCTATTTTTTATTCTTTATTTTGAAACAGGGTCTCACTAAGTTGCGGAGGGCCTCACTAAGTAGCTGAGGCTGGCCATGAACCTGCAATCCTCCTGTCTCAGCCTCCCAAGTACTGGGATTACAAGCGTGTGCCACCACGCCCTGCTCTATTTTTATTTTGAAACAGGATCTCGCTAGGTTAATGAGAGTTTCACTATTTGCTGAGGCTGTCCTCAAACCTGTGATCCTCCTGTCTCAGCCTCCCAAGTACTGGGATTACAAGCATGCGCCACAATACCTGGTTTATTTTTTACTTTTTGTTTGTTTGTTTGTTTGTTTGTTTGCTTGCTTGTTTTTGGTACTGGGGAATGAACCCAGAGGTGTTCTATCTCTGAGCTATGCTGCCAGCCTTATTCTATTTTTTATTTTGAAACAGAGTCTTGCTAAATTGCTGAGGTGGGCCTCAAACATGGGATCCTCCTGTCTCAGCCTCCCAAGTACTGGGATTACAGGTGTGCACCACCACACCCAGGTTATTTGTTATTTTGATACAAGGTCTCACTAACTTGCTGAGGGCCTCCCAGAGTTGCTGAAGCTGGCCTTGAACCTGCAATTCTCCTATCTCAGCCTCCCAAGTACTAGGATTACAGGCCTGGCTTGGCCTCACTAATTGTGTGTGTGTGTGTGTGTGTGTGTGTGTGTGTGTGTGTGTGTTAGTTATTGGGGATTGAACCCAGAGACATTCTACCTTCAAGCTACACCCCGAGCCCAATTTTTTTCTTATTTGGAAACAGGGTCTCGCTAGGTTGATGATGAGAGACTCACTACTTGCTGAGGCTGTCCTCGAACCTGCAATCCTCTTGTCTTAGCCTCTCAAGAACTGGAATTATAGGCGTGTCACCACGCCTGGCTTCACTAATTAAAAAAAAATGTGTGTGTGTGTGTGTGTGTGTGTGTGCGCGCGCGCGCACGTGTGTGTCTGTGTGTGATACTAGGGTTTGAACCCAGGGGCGTTCTACCTCTGAACTACACCCCAGCCCTAGTGTGTGTGTGTGTGTGTGTGTGTGTGTGTGTGTGTGTGTGTTGCAACCCAGGGGCATTCTACTTTCGAGCTACAACCCCAGTCCTATTTTATTTTTTATTTGGAAACAGGGTCTCACAAAGTTTTGCTAAATTGCCAAGGCTGGCTTCGAACCTATGATCCACTTGTCTCAGCCTCAGATTACAGGCATGAACCACCAAGTCCAGCATTTTTTTTTTTTTTTGGTGTGGTACTGGGGATAGAACCCACTGGCATTCTACCTCTGAGCTACAAGCCTGGCCCTATATTATTCTTTTATTTTGAAACAGAGTCTCACTAAGTTGCAGAGGGCCTCACTAAGTTGCTGAGGCTGGCAGCGAACCTGCTATCCTCCTGTCTTGGTCTCCCAAGTACTGGGATTACAGGAGTGCAC
>PVJS01028077.1:0-25762 GCA_004027185.1 Glis glis
ACCCAGGGGCATTCTACCTCTGCACTACACCCCCGGCCCTATTTTTTTTTTTTTTTTTTTGCAGTACTGGGGATTGAATGCAGGGGTGTTCTACCTCCGCGCTATGCCCCTGGCCCTAGTTTTTATACTTTATTTTGAAACCGGGTCTCATGAAGTTGCGGAGGGCCTCACTAGGTAGAGAGAGAGAGAGAGAGAGAGACGGGGGAGAGAGAGAGAGACAGGGGGAGAGAGAGAGAGAGAAGGAGGGAGGGAGAGAGAGAGAGAGCGCTGAGGCTGGCCTCGAACCGGATCCTCCGGTCTCCGCCTCCCAAAGTACTGGGATTACAAGTGTGTGCCACCACGCCCGGCTAGCCATTGTGTTTCTTTGAGTCTGAATGCTTTTAGATTGCCACACTCTCCCACCGAGCTGTGGGACTTCCGGTCTCTTTCTTACCGTCTCCTTTAATGGGTTTTTTCCAAACCGAGACTCTGGATATCAAGAGGTCAGTGAGAAGTCTTTAAGACTCTGGCCTTTAAGCTTTTCAATATTTCACAAGTCTAATAAAATTCAGACATTTTTCACAAGGACGCCCAGGCGAGTGAGTGTAGAAGTGGGTCTTCGGTCCCAGCCCAGCCTAGATATGATTCCAGCCCCAGCCAACAGCAACCTCAGGCCCTGAGCCCCAAACACCTGACTAAGCTGCTCCCAGGTTCCTGGCCCATAGAAATTGTGTGAGATAATAAATATTTGTTGTTTTTATCTGTCACATTTTAGAGGAATCTGTTATGCAGCAATACATGACTAACACAGATGTTGGAAGTAGGATGTGGCCATAACAAAAACACAAAATGTGGACAAGAATTTCATAAAAGAAGATATCCAAGTGATTCAGGAGCATATGCAAAGCAGCTCATCATTAGTCATCAGAAAAATGCATATTAAACCACAATGAAATACCACTGTACGCCCACTAGGAAGGCTAAAATTAGAAAGATTGACAATTCTAAGTTTTGATGAGGGTGTGGAGTGACTGGGCCTCTCCTATATTACTGGTGGGAGTAGAAAATGGTGTGGCCACTTTGAAAATGAATGAAGTTAACACAGAGCTATCTCTGTTGACCCAGAAAGGACACTGGTAGGTTTATATCAAGAGAAATGATTGCTTATTTCCAAGAAAGGAAGAGTACACAAATGTTCTTAGTAACTTCATTCATGGTAGGACTAAGCTGCAAATAACTCCACCATTCACCAGCAGGAGCATGGATAGACACATTGTGGTATCTGCAAGCATGGGAGCAACACTCCCCAGCACAAGTGAAGCACATGTACAGCAAGTTGAGAGAATCTCAAAGGCATTGTTTTGAGCAAAAGTAGTACGTGCTGTATGGCTCCCTTTATAAACTGTTTAAGAGCAGGTGAAAAGTAAATCTATGATAAAATGAATAGTAGTTACCTTTGGTAAGCTTCATTGACTAGTAGGTAGTAGGAGGGAATTCTTCGGGGTGGTAGAATATTCCGTATTTTTCTCTGGATGATAGTGACACTGGGTTATACAGGTATAAAAAGGAAAGTCACAAACACATATCTTTAAGATGTATTCATTTTACTATTTTATGTAAATTACAACTTAATAAAATGCAATTTGAAAACCCGAAGTCCTTTCTGTGGCCCATTAGGCTCTAGAGATCATGTCCTTGGCTCCCTCTGACTTCAGCTCCTTCTACTCTTCCCCTCAGTCACTCCCTAAACATGCTGGCTTCCTTCCTGTTCCTCAGACACACCACACCCAACATGCTACCACCTCAGGGCCTTTGCACAGTCTCTTCCCTCTCAGTACTCTCTGCACTCAGCTGTGCACTCAAATACCATCCTTGGACTTATCCAGGTCTATGGTTGTCATAGTGACAGTTCTCTGGGAAACAGAGCCTTAGGCAAGGGCCAAGCTTTAGCGCATTATCTGGGAGGGACGAGCCCACACAGCTGGTTCACCAGGATATTAGTTTCCTAGGGCTGCTGTAATAAACTCCCACTGACTGGGAGTCACTTAAGATGATAGGTTTATTGTGTCACCTTTCTGGAGTCTATAAGTTCAAAGCCAAGTGTGGCTAGGCTGTGCTCCCTGAGACTTGTAGGGAGAATCCATCCTCGCCTCTTCTAGCTTCTAGAGTTGGCAGCAATTCTTCCTTGGCCTGTAGGTGATCCACCGTCACTCCAGTCTCTGCCGCCCTTGTTGAATGGCCATCTTCTCCCTCTGTGTCTTCTCCTATTGTAAGGACAAAAGGTTGGTTTAGTGCCCACCCTAGTGACCTCATCTTAACTTGATTACACCCACATGGACCCTATTTCCAAATAAAGTCACACTTACAGGTATTGGGGTTAGCGCTTCAACATGGCTGTTTCAGGGAATACTGTTAACCCATAATAGTAAACGCACAGGCTTGGTCACCCAGACAGGCTGTGTGGAGAGTCTGTCTACAGTCTGTCAGAGGGAGAGAGCGAGAGGAATTCATCTGCCTGGCATCCTCCAACCTGTGTCTCCCCTGCTCAGAGTTCACAGGGGAATCCATCCTCAGCCTCATGGGCAGCGGCTTGGGGCACTCCAGCTTGTCTTTGGAGCTGTTTGGGAGCCAGATCCTCTAGGCCTGTGGCTGGAGAGCTCAGACAGTGACATCACAGGGCCTGTGCAGAGTCCTGAGGCCAAGGAAGGGACAGGTGGTGACAGGCTCTGCTGGGAGACTTCTCTGACCATTTTATATGAAATAGAGGTCCCTCCCCGTCTCCATATTTCCTTACTTTGCTAGTTCTTCCTCATAGCATATATCTTCACTGGACATATTATAATAGTGTTTATTTGCTTATGTGTCATTTTCCCCACTCCCACAGCGTTCCATGCAAGTAGAACATCTGCTTGTTTTCTGCTCTCTCTTCGGTGCCTAACGCAGTACCTGGCAAAACATAGGTGCTTGATAACTATTCATTGAGTTCAATGACGGGGCAAATTCATGGGTATAAACCAATAAGAAAGACCCTACCTCTGGTCTGTTGGGAGGTGGCCGAGTGGGTGGCGGTGGGGCTATTTTGGGTACAAACAGAATTTTTGTAGATAAGAAGGAAATTATAACAAATATGAGGTGACTGTAATTTGCTTGAAATTGTCTTTATGGTAATTTTCTCTATTAATGTGAAAGATATATATAATAACACAGGTAGAGATTTTCTGAGTTGAAGAATATAGTAGGTATCACTTGCCCAACATCAGGGCCTCTGTTCAGCTGATGTCCAACATCAGGGCCTCTGTCCAGAAGGAAGGCTCCATCGCCAGGAGGGGGCCAGGGCTGCGTGGATCACGGCTGACAGATCTCTAGGTCAGAAGGCAGAAGAAATTGCAGACTGAGGGGCTGTCTTCTCCTTCGGACTTGGAGAGCTGAAGGGGGGTGGGCCATCTTGCCCAGAGGTGCGGATGTTGCCTTCTGCAGGGTCACAGTGAATAGAGAACCCGTCTTCCCATTTTGACTTCTGAAGCCTCCTGAATCAATGTCCACCTCTGGATCAAACTAGTTCTTCTAATTGAGAAATATAAAAAAAATCTTCTCTCTCTCTCTCTCTCTCTCTCTCATTTTTTTTTTTTTTTGGTACTGGGGATTGAATCCAGGGGCATTCTACCTCTGAGCTACACCCCCAGCCCTTTTTATATTTTGTTTGGAAACAGGGTCTCACTAGGTTGCTGAGAGTCTTGCTAAGTTGTTGCTGAGGTTGGTCTCAAACCTGTGATCCTCCTGTCTCAGCCTCCCAAGTACTGGGATTACAGGTATGCACCACCATGTCCAGCAATATCTTCTTTACTAGTTTTGGCCCTACCATATTTTTAAAGCAAAAATTAACATCGCCTAGTCAAAAGTGCTCAGCTCCAAATTATTTTAGTAGGGATTTTATGTGTCTTCCTGTAAATACCAATTCTCCATTTCATTCCCTTCAAGCTCTGCATGCTCTTGACTTAGCATAGTCAGTATGATTTTCAGTCACATCTGTCTTTCCTGTGCTTATTTTCTCTGTGGAATCTACTATGTAAAGTAATCTATTCTTGAAATATGTAGGAGCCCCTATTGCGTTATAGATGAAAAGGAAGTTGTAATAAATACTAGGTGACTGTAATTCACTTGAAATTGTTTTTATGGTAATTTTCTCTATTAATGTGAAAAATGTATATAATAATGCGGGTAGAATTTTTCTGAGTTGAAGGATTTGCACACTATCAAAAAGCAATGGCAAGCCGGGGTGGTGGCACACTGAGACAGATGGATTGCAGGTTCAAGACCAGCCTCACCAATTTAGTGAGATAGTCAGCAACCTAGTGAGACCCTGTTTCAAAATACAAAATAAAATAAGGCTGGAGATGTAGCTCAGAGGTAGAATGTCCCTGGGTTCAATTCCAAGTAACACACACGCGCGCACACACACACACACACACACTATGAGCTCTTTGTATATTAGAGATTTTAACTAAAAGAGAAAAAAAGCAATGTCAGCTTGTTATTTCACCAAGATAGATATACATTCCACCAGAAAATAGACCTCAGACCAAAGCCAGGACATGGTGACATTTTCCTTACCCCAAGTCATTTGCCCAAGTTCATTACTGCAACTTTCTCCCTAGTGTGAAGAAAGGGCACACAGGCTACTCTCCCAAGAATGTAGGGCAGCCTTTGTTTTGGAGAGGTAGAGGCTGAGCCTGATTGGTCCTAACACCTCGTTTGGACCAGCCTGATTTGCATGCCAATGACTCTCTCACCATGCTGGGTTCCAGGGAAATTGTCCCTTCTGGGAAGGAGGTCAGGTGGAGCATTCTAGTTTTCTCACAGTCCACTCCCTGGTAGGCAGGAGTTTCATATGGTATATGAACTAACACAACATCACTACCAATTTTCTTTATTGAGGTCAGTATGCTTCCCTAGCATACAATTTTACTTCTATAGCAAAAAATTTTTCTTGTTTTCAGGACTTGCTTGCATTAGTAACTATTTTAGCTCTTTTTTTTTTTAAATCGACAGTTTATTATGCCTCTTGACTCCATCTTTCTGTAAAACAAGGGACTATAACTGTATTTTCCTTTGTCATAGGAAATACAAAAATGGAATTTTACATTAGTCCTTTACGAGTCTGGAGACTGGAAGGCAATCTCTAGATGATGCAACCCTAAATTGCTTTTTTCTCTTGCTCTCATGAAATTTGGTTGTTGGCTTTAATTCTAGTGCTCCAAAGTTTACTATATCTAAAGTACAATTTAAGACTAAATAGCAGCTGGGCATGATGGCTCATGCCTGTAATTCCAGACTTGGGAGGCTAAGATAGGAGGATTGCAGGTTCAAAGCTAGCCTCAGCAACTTAGTGAGACCCTGTTTCAAAATAAAAAATAAAAAATAAAATAGGGCAGGGCAGGGTGTAGCCCAGTGGTAGAATGCCTCTGGGTTCAATCCCTAGTACCAAAAAAAAAAAAAAAAAAAAAAAAGACTAAATAGCTAGCTCCTTTCTGATTTAATTGATTTTTACTTGTCATATATAATGATACAAATACAATACAAAACAAAAACTGTTTCTAACACTCACAAAAGAAATGTAATAATAATAATTTCCTACTATAAATATTGAGGTTCTAAGCATGGGTCATTTGTGACTTTGCCTTATCAGTAAGATAAAAAAGAAACAGGATTAATTTTAGCCATTTTCCTATCTCCCCTATTATTTTTTTAAGATTTTAATCCAAATATACTCCCCCCCAGTTAGACAAATATTCAAATTTTAAATCAAAACTACAACCTTTCTATTATAACCCCCAAAGTGGAACTCCCCTGTTGAGGTGGGTTTTTTTCTTTCTCTCTCTTTTTTCTTTTGTGTGTGTGTGTGTGTGTATGTGTGTGTGTTGTACTGGGAATTGAACCCAGGGACATTCTACCTCTGAGCTACACCCCCAGCGCTATTTTATTTTTATTTTGAAACAGGGTCTCACTAAGTCACAAATAGCCTCATTAAGTTGCTGAGGCTGGCCTCGAACCTGCCATCCTCCTGTCTCAACCTCCCGAGTACTGGAATTACAGGTGTGTACCACCACACCTGGCAGATTGTTTTATATAACATACTTCTGTTTTAGGAAGCTCAGGGGCCCTCAGTACTTTTCCTAATGAGTGTGGGATTCCTAACAACTCCGGTGTGAATAGCCCTGCCTGGAGAGGCAGCTGCTTGGGTGAGCAGGAATGCAGGTGAAGGCGAGGGGAAGGGAGTTGACTGGATTTCGTTTTCACTGCCTATGTACTGAAGCGGGATAGATATAAGTGAGATGCCAGCGTGCGGACTTTGAATCCAAATAGTGGAGACCAGATTCATGAGTCTAAAACTCTTCACCCGAAGGAGCAAATAAAAGTGTCGAGGAAGTGGGAATAGAGGGAGGGCTTTGTAAGGGGTTGTAATGATTGCTTTTATCTGTCAACCTGACTGGGCCATGGGGTGCCCAGGTTAAACATTGAGCATTATTTCTGGATATGTCTGCGAGGGTGTTCCTGGGTGAGATGAGCATTTGAATCAGTGGACTTGAGCACGTAGATAAGGTTAGACATCATCCAGTCTGTTGAGGGCCTCCATGGAACAAGAGGTGGAAGAAAGAGGGATTTGTCCCCTTTCTCCCTGTCTCACTTCTTGAGCTGAGCCATCTTACCTCATCTTTTCCTACCCTTGGAGTGCGATTTATATCCATAACGTTCTTGGTTCTCAGGCCTTTGAACTGAGACTGAATCATGCCACCATCTTTTTGTGGTCTGCATCTTCTAGACTGTATCTTGGGACTTCTCAGCTTCCATAATCATGGGAGCCGGCACCATGTTAGTAAGAGCTCAATCTATGATAGAGCTTCCAGGATGAGAAAACATAGGAACCTATTTTGTTTCTATTACTGTGCTGTTGATCTATATGTTGCAATAATTACCCAGTGCTATGTACATGTATATCTCTTAGGAAGAATGGCAGATCTAGGCGGAGAGTGACTGGAATAAAGATTGTGACACCAAGTCTAAAATAGCTTTAGTGGGATGTTTTAATGTTTTTTATCCCTTGTATCCTTCACAGTCAAAAGCTGCAATTTACAGATGTTAAGGAAAGTCCTTTAGGGCAAGTGATCTTCATGGCTTATCACTAGATCCCTGTGCAATGCATAGGGCATATACTATTATCTGTATTGCACAGAGAATAATAGCTAAGAGTTATTGAACACACTTATTGAACACACTGTGTACCTGGCACTTATGTTAAATATCCTACAAGCATCATTTTCATGTATAATATCATTAATTTCTCTAGTTCACAGATGATGGAACAGAGTCTTAGTCTTACAAATTGATTTTAGGACAAATAGGGGAAGATAGAGCTTCAATTTGAACTTGGATGCCTACCTGCAGATTCCTAACTTTGAACCTTTGCTTAGATGAACAAAATGTGACTTGAACATTAAGCAACTTCTTAAGGGCCTGCATGATGTTAACGGACCTGAGTTTTCTAACAGTTGTTCCTCATCTTGGAAGTTTCTAGTGGAGATGTTCAGCTCCCTCCTGGAGAGAGAATTCACTGAACTTTAGGAAGAGGATTAGGCAGAAAATATTTTTTTCTCTAATGAAAAAAAAGGGTCTAAAAAATAAAGCTGGGCACAGTGGTGCACGCCTGTAATCCCAGTACTTGGGAGGCTGAGACAGGAGGATCACAGGTTCGATGCCAGCCTCAGCAATTTAGCAAGACCCTGTTTCAAAATTTAAAAAAAAGGACTGGGGTGTAGCTTGGAGGTAGAACACCACTGGGTTCAATCCCTAATACCAAATAAACATATAAATAAATAAAAAGTAATGCTGGGTGCAGTGGTACACGCCTGCAATTCATCCCAGCTATTCAGGAAGCTGAGTCAGGAGTATTGCAAGTTCTAGGGCAGCCTGGGCAACTTAGTGAGACCATTTCTCAGGGGAAAAAAAAAAAAGGAACACCCCTGGTTCAATCCCTATTATTGCAAAAAAAAAAAAAGTATAGCTGTATGTTTTGGTAAACATTCTCACTGCTATAATCCAGAACAACTAACCACACAATTTAGAGGAAGGAAGATTTATTTGCTCACAGTTTTTTGGAGATTTGGGATTTAGTCCATGTGAGGTCGGAGTCTATGGATCTCAGGGCATGGTGGTGGGAAGCAGAGAGCAGGAGAGAACAAGGACTCTGTTCTCACATCATGGAGGCCAGAAGCAAGATGGACCGAGCAAGCAAGGGGATTCAAAGACAAAAGCACAGTCCCTTGGGCCACACCCCCAGGGACCCACCTTCTCCAGCCACACCCTACCTGCCTAGGTTACTACTAGTAAATCCATTACCATGGATTTACCTACCGGTGAGATTACAACCCTCATGACTTAATCACATCAACTCTGAACATTAATACATGAGCTCTTCAGGGGACATTCTATATCTAACCATAACACTTACTGTACATTAGAATATTTGGTAGTCAGTAAAAGTTTTTTTTTTGAAGTACTGGGGATTGAACCCAGGGGCTTTCTACCTCCAAGCTACACCCCCATCCCTATATTTTATTCTTTATTTTTGAAACAGGGTCTCACTAAGTTGCAGAGGGCCTCACTAAGTAGCTGAGGGTGGCCATGAACCTGCTATCCTCCTGTCTCAGCCTCCCAAATATTGGGATTACAAGTGTGTGCCACCATGCCCGGCTTGCCAGTAAACCTTTTTAATGAGAAATTTTAAAACATGTAAAGCATTTTTTCCAGGCAGAAAAAGCTTATAAATTATTGTTTTCAAGTTTGTATGAATATATTTATCTATATAATATATACCTATACATGACTGAATTAAGCAGGTAGTTATATGTGCATGTATGATTGTATCTTTTAAAAACAGAAATGTTTAGAATGAAGTACACTTAAAATATTAGCAGTGTTATCTCTAGGTGGTGGAGTTGTGGATAATTTTTATTTTTTCTCCAATATTTTCTTTATTCCCCTCCCCCCAAAGATCAATGCACATTCTTTTTTTCTTCCAGATAGGTTTATTATTTTTATTACTTTTTGGCAGTTTTATTGAAATATCATTTGCATGTCATAAAATTAAGTCACTGTAAACATACCACTCAGTGATTGTTATTATATTTACAGAGTGTATGTATCCATTACCACAATCCAATTTTAGATCATTTCCTTGGGCCCTTTTGTCATCACTCCCTGCTCCTCCTCCCAGCCCTGGTATCCCCTAATCTACCTTCTGTCTTTATAGACTTGCCCTTCCTGTACAGTTCACATAAATGGAATCATTCAATATGTGGCTTTTTGGTCTGGTTTACTTTATGTTCCTTTAAGGAAAGGGAAAAGACTATTCTTTGCCTTTCCCATCAAAACCCAAACAAAATTCCATTTTCTTCCTTTTCATAATAGTCTAAGTAATGACCCGCAGCTTCTCCTTTACTTCTGTGGTGGTGAGTGATGTACTGTTCCTCTGTCCTCTAGCTCCCTTCCTCTGAATGATCTCGAGGCATTTTGAGCAAGCTTCTGGTGACCTTGAAATGTTTCAGTAGCTCTCTGCTGTCTTTAGAAATGAAACAATATATAGAAGACACATTTCCTCCTCCATACGTGTCTCATAAAAAAGCCACAACATGAATACCTTTGGTAATCTTTATATGGTGTAATATATTAAATGTTATTTCTCTTAAACATAACAGACATTAATGGATGGAGGTCACCTGAGGAAAGAGCTCTGCGCAGGGCTGTGCTGCTGAGGCAACACTGTGGCTGTCTGGCACTAGATCCGGCTATGCAGAGAGGGGAAATGGCAAATGGTTTGGTGTGCTTTAATAGCAAGGTTGTGTTACTAGAATAAAAACACTCCAGACAGCACCTGCTCCTTCCTTCTCCCCAGGCTCCTTGAGCCTCCTGCGAGCAGAGCTGGGTAGGAAAGAAAGAAAGAACGTGAAGAAAACTGTGCTGTGCCCATTCTCTACTCCCAAATGTGTGCCCCAAATATCAAAACAGTGCTTGGTCGTAGTGCAAAAGATAACTTGTCCCCAGATTTCCGAGCAACTACCAAGGTGAATTTGGTTTCTGGCAGAGTGTAACTGAACAACTTCTAGCATCACATTTGCTGTGAGCACCTACAAGAGAAGAGGGTTATGGCCACCCACTCACTCCCCGCCAAGGATGGCAGCCAGCCCTCCAAGTTCTCGGCCCCTGGTTGGAAACATCAAGTCTGCTGTGGACCCAATACTCCCCATCCTTAATTGTGCCCACGGCCTTCGCAGTGTGTTGGCACCACTGGCCATGTGTCCCGGCCACCCTGGCTTACTGGCCTCCCTCCGCATCCTTCCAGCCCCCCGTCAGCCTTCAGGAGGAACTGCCCTGGGTTCCACACCCCCAACCCTTCATGGCCCTTCCCTCAACCCCTGTTTAAAGAGGAGACAGGAAAGGTGAGCAGGAAGGCGCCAGCAAGTTTTGACAGCTGCTGAGGAAGACTAATGGGTTTCTAAGGAAACAGAGAGGCAGCAGCCATTTTAGTGGCATTCGCTGTATGAAAAATATATAGGCTCTGACATCCCGTCCCCGCGCGCGCCGCGGCGCCGCCCTCCTCCCCACTCCAGAGGCCCCAAGGTGAGGTGGGGCCACCTGTCGCAGGTGCCATCCTCGGGTGCCGCCCCCTGCGGCAGGACCGCGGCTCCCCGCCCGCCCGCGGGCGCCGCACTGCAGCTGCGGGAGGCAGGGAAGGCAGGAGGGAGGCAGGGGGAGGCGGGAGGGAGGCAGGGGGAGGCGGGCGGCCCTGTGCCGCGTCCCGCCCCTCGGGTCCTCTCCCCCCGCCCGGGACCGAGCGGAGCCGGAGCCGGAGCCGGAGCCCGAGCCCGAGCCCGAGCCCGAGCCCGAGCGGGAGGCAGGCAGGCAGGGAGGGAGGCAGGCAGGCAGGCAGGCAGGCGGTGCAGCCGCGGGGCGGGCGGGCGGGCGAGGCGCAGGCGGAGGCAGCAGGAGCGCGGGAGGTCGCCGCAGCCGGGGACACCGCGCCGCTGCCCAACATGGTCGCTGCGCACGCTGCCCATTCTTCCTCCTCCGCCGAGTGGATCGCCTGCCTGGATAAAAGGTACGGCGGGAGGGTCCCCGCCGGAGAGCCGAGAGCGCGCGGCGCACCAGCCGCCCGGCGCCCGCGGGGAGGGGCGAGGTCCTGCGCCGGGGTGGGGCGCCGACCCCCGCCTTCGGGGTGCCACCTGAGGAGGCAGGTGACCGCGCGTGGTGGGGAGAATGCAGCGCGGCGGGGGCAAACCCCACTCCCGCCGCTCCACGCTCTGCTCCTGGGGTGGGGGTGAGACCGAAGAACCCATACAGAGCGTCTTCCGGCTACTCAGACCTTCTGGGCCGAATGTAATTTAAGTTGTAGGGGGGGGGCAGGTGCAGAGTAACATTCTTTTTTTGTTCCTGAAAACAAAGTGTGAGGGACACAGGGGAGCTGTCAAGTCCCTTGCTGAAATTCACAGCTATGCCCCCACAGTCGCTCTCTCAAGGTCTGTGTTAGGCAGGTCATGCGAGGCTGCTTGCGTCTTAATACCTGCTTCTCAGAGGGAAAAGACCCTTACTCTTAACATATTAAAATCATAAAGCATGCAGCTCTCGACAGCTCTCTCTAAAGAAGGTGCCCTGGGTAACAACGATCGCAATTATTTCTAGCTTCTGACAGCATAATTTTCTGTTTGTCCAGATTGCAGGTTTAGCAGTAAACACCACACAGTGTGTTAGCAATTATAGTTTATTACCCTGATTAAAAGGTGATGCATCTGAACTTTTAAGAACTGAGCAAAAAACCTTGCAGAGTGAGCCACCTCTGCATTTTGGAGTTGGATGCAGGAGGGCAGTGATTCTCATCTTGCAGCTAGCTACATGACATCTCTATTTGCATTTGTGTGAAATATTTTGTGCTCTGCCATATTGAAACATTTTCAATTAACAGATTCGTAGCCAGATCAAACTTGAGAATCTTAAGTGTGACATACTGCGCATACTCCACTATTATAGGCCTTTGATGAAAAGTATTAAGTAATTTGAGAAAAGCTAAGTGTAGCTCATTTGAATAACTTCATATATCTGAGAAATAATGTTGACTTTCAATTACCACACAGTTGCAAGGTTTTTTGGCAGGCAGTGCCCTATTTATGTCTAAGATGATATGTACTAGTATTAGAAGAGTTGCGTATAATAAATAGTAAGACAATTAAAGTGATGGTTAAATCACACAGAATTATGTAGAGGAGCTAAGAGCGTATTTAAGCGTAGAGCTTGCTAATGTGATAAGTAATATAAATATACTAGTTTGGGAAAAATGAATTATAAGATCTTGCATCTAAACTGTAAATAGTAATGCTTCCTCATGAGTGAAGTTTTTAGATAATAATAACATATTTCTATTTGTAGAAATGCATGGCATATTATTTTTTGAGCAGTCAGTAATTCATTGGAAACCCTTTATTCAATAAATAATTATGCTAAAATCATAGCTCAATACTTATACAAGTGGGGCATATTTGACTCTGTCTCTTCATAATGTGTATCCACCCAGATTTTATTTGGGGTGGGTTTTTAGAATATGGTGCCACAATTTAATGCCATTTGTAATGGAGAAAAAAAAACCCTATGGGGAACCTCCATAAATACTGAGCCTGGCATTAGTGGAGTGCGGGTGAGTGGACAGATCAATAAGTTGAGGATTATAGGCCCAGAGCTGTCACCAGTTCTGATCTTGAACTTGTCACTTGTACTTCCTTGAGTGTCTGAAAAATGAGGATAGGACTGTCTTAGGCTTACCTTCCAGGGACCAGTGGACAAATGGAAGAGGAGAAAAAAGGTAGAAATGCTTTGAAAATTGTGGGGCGCCAGGAAAGCATTTTATTTTGTGGTGTTAAGTCAACCTCGCCTGTACTGCAACTGCGATGCCAGAATTCCTATGCAGAGCAGTCAAGAGGGAGTCTCATCCTGAGAGGGCTCCAGGGGACATGTTTTGAAGTTGCATTTTTATTTAGATCGTGGAAGTTGGCCGGAGAAGCCCCGTGAAATCCCTCAGTGGTGACACTGTCCTTAATATGTCTGAGAAATGCAATGTTAATGCCCTATTCCAGGCACCATGCTGGAATTGGGGGTGCTTACTGGCTAGGGGGGTGGGGGGGCGGGGGCCTTGCTGGTGGGACAGCTGCATAAACAACTAACCACAAAGCAATGATAAGTGCTTTAATGGAGATGTGTAAAGTGCTTTGGGAATGCAGAGGAGAGTCATCAGGTCTGCCAGGGATACTTCCCAAGGGTTCTTGTCTGGACCTCAGACATGGTTGAAGGACATTTTACCAGACACAGAACAGTGGGCGTCTCGGGTGGAGCACAGACAGGAAGCTGTGGCATAGGAATCCGCTAATTTCTTCCCTTCCACAAATTCCACTTGTGACCAGATCTAGAATATAGGAATGTGTGCTCTATTTTAATAAAACTTTATGATGGATATTTCTCAAGTGTACACACACACACACACACACACACACACACACACACACACGAATGGTACAATGAACCCCTATGTGCAATCTGGGGATCTGATGCTGGGATGTTTTAACTGGGAATATAACATAACTGGAAATGTTGTTCAAATATATACATGGTTCAAGTGATAACTGTTCTGGATGGCTAGAAAAAGAGAAACCTGGCTTTGGAAGTAAAAAGGGCATTGAAAATAGAAAACATGCAAGAGTAAAGAAATATGCCATGAAGTCAAAGCAAAGTAAACAAGGAAGATGAAGCCTTAGGAGTGCTTGTTAGGCATGCCTAGAAAGTTACCAGAGACAGGACAGCACTACCGAAACTTGCATGTGGGGGAGGGTGTTGAGCATATGTGGATGTGAGGATTGGGCTAAAGAAAGAAAATGCACAGCTTTCTATGTATTAACCATTCATGGTCTGGGACTGTGATAGGGTCGAGGAGATGAGTGCCCACAAATACTTATCTTGAAATTAGAAAGACGACAAACATTTGGATAGATAAAACCAACAGGGACAAGTCTCAGCAGACACATTGTTAAAGCAAAGCAAGCTGACAACTATCTCATGGATCTTATTAATTGTTTTCTGAGCAGGGATAGTTAACTAGGAATGAATTACATAGTTCCCACTATTTGCGATTCAAGATATGTAAAATGTGGTGATCATTGCTTAATTTTAGTGAAAATATTCTTTTCTACAAGGTTTTAAGCTTGCTGCCTATGAACTTAAGAACTATTACAAGTTATAGTTCTCATGGTTGGTAAGGAAGCATTAGGGAGGCACCACATATTCATGTATGTTTCGGCAAATCATTGCCAGTATTCATCATGATGGAGCAGGGATTGGCAAACTGTGGCCAGTGGGCCAGACTGGCAGCTGCCTGTGTATATATCTCCTGAGCTAAAAGTGGTTTTTGCTGCCTCCTCCTCCTCTTCCTCCTCCTCCTTCTCTTCTTCCTCCTCCTCCTCCTCCTGCTTCTCCTCCCACTCCTTCTCCACTGGGAATTAAACCCTGGAGCACTTTATCACTTAGCTATACCCCCAGTCCCTTTTGCTAAGTTGCCCAGGCTGGCCTTGAACTTATGATCCTCCTGCCTCAGCCTCCAGAGTAACTGGGATTACAGGTGTATGCCACCAAGCCCAGCTTCTTCCTTGATGGGTTGGAAATAAATAAAAAGAGTAATATTGTGAAATATTACTCTTGAAATATGAAATTCAAATTTCAGTGTTCATAAACAGTTTTATGAGAACACGGCCACACTTATTTGGTTACATATTGTCAGTGGCTGTTTTCATGCTACAGGAGCAGAGTTGAGTAGCTGCAAGGGAGATTTGTGGCCCCCAGAGCTTAAAATATTTATGACATGAACCTTTATAGGAGAAATCTGCCATCCCTTGCTCTAGATGAAAGAATCTAATGAAGTGATTGACCGTGGAACCATTGGAGATGAAAGAAACTATCTTTTTGGGGGGGAATAAATTCACAATGTTTGTTTTTTTGTCCTTTAATTAGAAGTTGTGCATATCCTCAAGTAAGGATTGCCTTAGGACCACTGGCTGTCACAGGCCAAAGCAGAAATTGAAGTTAACATGGTAGAACATGTAAAAAAAAGGTTGTAGTTTTTTGGGGGGGTGGGGTAGGGATTGAACCCAGGGGCATTCTACCTCTGAGCTACACCCCCAGCTGCTTTTTAATTTTTTATTTTGAAACAGTGTTGTGATAAAGAACTGAGTACTGACCTTGATCCTGTGTCCTACTGTCTCAGCCTCCTAAATACCAGGAGTACAGGTGTGGGTCAGCACACCTGGCAGTTGTGATCTTTTAAAAGCAGCTGAGGAATTGTTTTAAGTATGAATGTCTCCTTTAAAAAGATACCTCCTGGATGGTTTCTTTATATCTGACTTACCCCCAAATAGACGTTATGTTAGCTATTTTGATGTGGCTGAATGAGAGGGGAAGAAATCAAGGAACAAATTTGTTAAAACCAAAATACTTTGTAGCACACATGATGTGAGAAGATGACTCAGATATCAAAGAAGCATCAGACATGGGCCCACCCTTGCAGAATGGAGAAGATCAAAGAAACTCACAGAGCAGAAGAGTATCTCTGGGGAGGCTGGTGTCTACCAGTCAGGTCCCCAGGGATGACATTATCCTGGTAAATTCCCCAGGGTTCAGGGCTGGCCTGGCAGTCTTGGAATTCTGATTTGTCAGCACATCAAGAATACATGCATCTTTTGGAGATGGATGCACGGGCACCAGACTCTGAGACTTACAAATCAGACAGTTCATGAATTTGGCAATAAAGCCTGTAACAGCAGAGAAGCGGACACTCACATCCTTTGGCGAATGTATTCCTTCCCTAGGCAAGTTGCTGCCAGAAGCACATCTCAGGCATCTGTAAGAAGCAAAGCTGCCGCAGGTCAGGACACTCCCGTCTCCTGGCCTGCAGAGAGCATTCCTTTCCTAGAGCGACAGAGCCCAGGAATCTAATTCTCATCAGAAGGCAGTTCTGGGAATGCTTCGGGGACAGCTTGGCCGTCACCTCTTCCAGTTAGATGACCGTTACAAGTGCTCCCTTAGCACGCTTTGTCCAACTCTGTAATAACACAGCACAGTCAGGCGCCGCAGTAATTGCTTGTTTACTTCTCTTTTCGCATCCCTTGACATTGGTCCCTGTATTTTATTCATCATGTTATCTCCAGCTTCAGTGCAGTGCCCTGACTGGAGAAGGAAGGTGCTTGTGGAGCCAGGAGGAGGTGGCCACCTGCATCCTCCTCCTCGGCATGAAGCGGCCCTGCAACCTCGTAGGCGGGTCCTGCGTGACCTCCCTTGCCTGGGAAAGGGCGCGGAGGCACCGCTGACATCTGCCTCTGCTTCTGTTTCCTGGCTGATGTGAATCCTCTTTTTTTTTTTTTTTTCCAAATGAATGACATTTCATAGCTCTATTGTAACCTACTCTTAAAAAAAAACCAACCCATTTTTATTATGGAAAAATTTCAAAATACACAAAAAGGAGAGAGAACAGTATTATTCTCTTATACACTCCCTCCCCCGCTCCAAAACGCATCAACTCACAGCCAGTCTCGCTTTATTTATATACCATTCATCCTCCTCTACCTCCAGGATTATTATTATTTTTTGTGGAAATGGGGATTGAACCCAGGAACATTCTACCTCCAAGCTATACCCCCAGTCCTTTTTATTTTTTTAAACAGGGTCTCACTAGGTTGCTGAGGGTCTCTCTATGTTGCTGAGGCTGTTCTCCAACCTGTGATCCTCCTGTCTCAGCCTCCCAAATACTGGAGTTATAGGCATGCACCACCATGCCTATTGCTGCCGTCTCCTCCTCCTCCTTCTCCTCCTCCTCCTCCTCCTCCTCCTCCTCCTCCTCCTCCTCCTCTTCTTCCTCATTTCTTCTTCTTCTTCTTCATCGTCGTTCTCGTCTTCTTCTTCCTTTGTTGTTGTCGTGTGTGTGTGTGTGTGTGTGTGTGTTAATGGGGATTGAATTCAAGGGCTTTCTACCTCCAAGCTACATTCCCAGCCCTATTTTTAATTTTTTATTTTGAAACGGGATTTTGCTAAATTGCTGAGGCTGCCTCAAACCTGTGATTCTCCTGTGTCAGCCTCCCAAGTACTGGGATTACAGGAATGCGCCACCACGCCCAGTGTTCCAGGATTATTTTGAAGCCAATCCCACGCATAGTATTATTTCATCTGTAAATGTTTCAGTTTATAGCCCTAAAAGGTAAGGACTCTTTATAAAGAAAACAATACCATTATTACACATTTAAAATTTGACATTAATTCCCTAATATTGGCAAATATCCAATTAATGTTCACATATCCCCATTTATTTCATAACTTTCTTTAGGTCTGGGTTCTCCTCTCTTTTTCTCTTCCTTGTGATAAATTTCTTGAAGAAACTGATTTTTTATAGTCTGAATTTTAATTGTGCCCCCATGGTGTCTTTTAACATGTTTCCTTTGTCCCCAATATTTTCCGTAAGCTGGTATTTGGGTCTAGAGCACAGGTTCCCAAAGTGGGTGATACTGCCCCCCAGAAGGTACTGGGACAAAATATAGATACAGAAAAGAATGCAGATTTGTCAGTGCATCTTTGCTGGTTTGTTTGCTTAAAGAAGGTATATTTCCAGGGGGATGCTGATTAATTTTTTTCTGAAAAGGGGGTGGTGAGCCAAGTAAGTTTGGGGCACTCTGGCTGTAGAGCTTGATCAAATTCAGATTTGATTTTTGGGTAAGAAACCTTCAACAGAAGAGCTGCATAGTTCCCTCACGAGGCACATACCACCAAGGGGATCTTTTTGTAATGTTAGCAATTATATTGTTTTTCAAGTTTAATGCTTGGCGACTACCTACCTTCAGCTTCTTGGGGGACACCTCTGTGGGGATTTGCTCCCCAATCCGTGGGAGCATGTGACATACAAATGTAGAGCATTTGGAGGACAGCACACCCTAAACATATCAGAGTTAAATTCTATGGTGCAGATTTCACTCACCCTAGGATTTGGGGGAAGGAAAGTTTAGCCAGCCCTGGACTCCCTCAGACTGGGGCACGGATGAGGAGGGTCCCCAGGACCAGAGGGCTGGTGAGAAGGGCAGCTGCCTGCCCAGCACACCGCTGGCCCTGTCGCCTGCTCTGCAAAGCCAATTCCGCCTCCTTGTCTGAGTCAGGGTGCCTCCAGATGGATTTCTGGCTCCTCCAGTGAGGGTGGGACAGGCAGAGCCCTTTTGTTCAAATTTCCTATGAATTTATAAGATTCATAGCCCTTCTATGGAGCTGTTTATCCTTAGCTTGCTTTTTTCAGTCAGATTTCAGTCCACCTTCATGGTCTAAATAGTGTTGGGAAAGCTGGGTGTGGTGATGTACACCTGTAATCCCAGTACTTGGGGATCTTCAGGAATTTTTTTTTTTTAAATGTGGACCACTCTGTCTGTGAATGATGGCAGTTTTACTTATTCTTTTTGATCTTTATGTCTTTTGTTATTTTTCTTGCCTTATTGCATTGGCTAGGACTTCTGGGACAATGTTAAAGAGTAGGGGTGATAATGGACATCCTCATTTGATTTCTTTTTAATAATAGGTGAATAAATAAAATTAATTTGAAGCCGGTATGGTGGCACATGCTTGTAATCCCAATACTTGGGAGGCTGAGACAGGGAAACACAGGTTTGAGGACAGCCTCAGCAACTTGGTGAGACCCTCAGCAACTTAGTGAGACCCTGTTTAAAAAGAAAATATAGAGCCGGGTTGTAGCTCAGAGGCAGAATGCCCCTGGGTTCAATCCCCAGTACCACAAAAAAATAAAAAGTTAAAAAAGTATTGGGGAAGAGAGTTTCCTTCCAGTGCTTCTAATTCACAGATGGTGGGAAGAGTGGCCGGAGTTTAATATTTTGCCTAACCCCAATTCAGTGGCAGTCATTAAACACACAATAATAAATGCTGGGGAGGATGTGGGGAAATAGGAACTCTGATACATTGTTGGTGGGATTGCAAATTAGTGCAACCACTTTGGAGATCAGTGTGGAAGTTCCTCATAAGAATGGGAACGAACCTACCACATGACCCAGCTATACCACTCCTGCATATCTACCCAAAGGGATTGAAACCAGACTACTATAGTAACACATGCATATCTATGTTTTTTTATTTTTTGGGTACTGGGGATTGAATTCAGGGGCATTCTACCTCTGAGCTACACCCTCAGCCCTATTTTATTTTTTATTTTGAAACAGGGTCTCACTGAGTTGCAGAGGGCCTCACGAGGTTGCTGAGGCTGGTTGCGAACCTACAGTCCTTCTGTCCCAGCTTCCCAAGTACTGGGATTACAAGCATGCCCCACCACACCTTGCTTCATATCGATGTTTATAGCAGCACAATTCACAATAGCCAAATTATGGAACCAGCCTAGGTATCCATCAACAGATGAATGGATTACAAAATTACTTATACACACAATAGAATTCTACTCAGCCAATAAAGAAGAACAAAATTATGTCATTTGCAGGAAAATGAATGGAACTGGAGAATATTATGCTAAATGAGATTGATCAGTCACAAAAAGTGAAACAGCAGATGTTTTTCCTTATATGTGGAAGCTATGGAACAATTGGGATACAGGAGGGACTCTAGACAAAGGAGGAGAAACTCTAGTGGAGTGATGGAGGGGGCCTAAGGGAGGAAGGGAGGTGGGGAGAGGGAGACTTGATGAAGGAAACACTTCGATGGGCATGATGTACATATGCAAAATTATCAATGCCAACCTCAATGTCATGCTTGGGGAGGGTAAGGGAGCGGGGTGGGAGTTGGGGGAGCTCACTGAGTGCTGTATGCATGTATGTCTCTATCGCTCTGAACTTCATCATGATGTCACAATTATAATGCAACAATTAAAAAAAAGGGAGTGGGGATATAGCTCAGAGGTAGAATGCCCCTGGGTTCAATTTCTAGTACAAAAAAAGAAAGTTCAGTTGCAATGACTTTGAAGAAATATTTTCCACTAAATACATGGCATGCTGCAATTCTGTGTAACTAGTTAGATGTAGAGTAATGTGACTTTGGCATCAGACAAACAGGGGAGGAAATTACATCCTTATATGTTAGCCAAACAAGAATGTATACCTCAATAGTGGTCCACCTCTTCTCTGAGGGGGATGTGAGGGCAAGGGCATATCTGAAGGAGGAATATTGGTGTCACTCTAACACACAAACAAGTTGGGGTCAAGAACCCACAGGTAGTAGTGGCACACACCTGTAATCCCAGTACTTGGGAGGCTGAGACAGGAGGATCACAGGTTTGAGGACAGCTTCAGCAAGTAGTGAGACTCTCATCAACCTTTTATTTTTGTTTCAAAAATAAAAATAAAATAGGGCTGGGGTGTAGCTCAGTAGAATCTCCTGGGCTGAATCCCCATACCACCAAAAACAAAAAGGAACCCGCAGGGTGTAGCCAACTATGAATGTAAGCATGGAAAGCAAGGGACATATGTTAATTGCATTGCCATAATCTTAAAATGCTCAGCTGTGAGTGACATAATTTTCTAAAAACCTTTGTTGAATAAAATTGTATATGTAAGTATATCAAATAGGATGACTTGCTTTGTAGAAATATTACCTATCTGTTGGTGAAAAGTTCAGGATCCTCTGTCTTTTTTGATTAAATAGAGAATCAATTTTTAAAGGCCCTTAGAGAAGACTTGGTAGTTAAGATGTTGAAAACAAATAGAAAAGACCTTTGATGGGAAGCAGACATTATTTCCAATTTAGTACTTTGATTCTTGAAATTATGTAAAATTTCAATTCTGTTTAAACCCCAAAGGAAGGCATTTATTTCTTGCCTGGTGTTTGGGCAGACTTATTTTTCTAGGCATTGATTTCTTTCTGTTTATTGAAGGAGCATTGACAAATAAAAATTGTATATATTTAAGAAATACAACTTGATAAAAAAATACAACTTGATGTTTCAATACACACAAACATACATGTAATTACAGAATAATTGCCACAGTTGGGATGATTAACCTCATATAGTTAACTTTTATGTGTGTGTAGTGAGAACCCTTAAGGTCTACTCTCTTAGCAAATTTTGAGTACACAATATTTTCAACTATAGTCACATTGTTGTACGTAGAGCTGTAGAACTTATTCCTCCTAAATAACTGAAGCTTTGTACCCCCTGACCAGGATCTCCCCATTTCTCCCTTCCCTCAGCCCCTGACATCCACCATTCTGCCCTCTGCTTCAGTGAGTTTTGACTATTTTAGATTTCACATACAAGGGAGCTTATGCAGTATTTGTCTTTCTGGGGTATGGCTTATTTCACTTAGCGTATGTTCTCTGTAATATTTGTTGTCACAAATATCAGGATTTCCTTCATTTTTACAACACACACACACACACACACACACACACACACACACCACATTTTCTTCACACATTCGTCTGTTGATAAGACACTGACTATTGTGAACAATGCTGCAGTTAGCACAGGGTACAGATCTCTGTTCAAAACATTCATTTCATTTTCTCAGAAGTGAAATTGCTGGATTATAGGATACTTCTATTATTTATTTATTTTTGTGGTACTGGGGATTGAACCCAGGGTATAGCCCATGAGCTATAACCCCAGCACAATTTTATTTTTTATTTCGAAACAGGATCTCGCTAAGTTGCTGAGGCTGGCCTGGAACCTGCGCTCCTCGTGTCTCAGCCTCCCAAGTACTGGGATTACAGGCATGCACCACCACACTTGGCTTTGTTTTTAATTTTGAGAAACCTCTACACTGTTCTCTGTGATGGCGGTACTGATATACATTCCCACCAAGGGTGCACGAGGGTTCTTTTTTCCACATTCTTGTCAACACATTTTTTTTTTTGTCTTTTTGATGATAGATATTCTAGCAGGTGAGGGGTGATGTTTCATTGAGGTTTGATTGGCACTTCCCTGATTAGTGATGTTGAGTATCTTTTCATGTACCTCTTGTCCATTTTGAATATTGTTTTTGGAAAATTGTTTCTTCAAGTCCTTTGCCCATTTTTAATATTTTTTTGCTCTTGATACATATGAGTTCCTTATGTATTTAAAGATATTAACACCTTATCAGATATATGGTTTGCAAACATTTTCTCCCATTCTGTAGTTGCCGTCTCACTCTGTTGGGTGTTTCCTTTGCTGGGCAGTCCTTGGTTATTTATTGAATATGTTACAGAAAAAGTTGGGTTTTTGAATCTTGCATGTTTTCTTTCTCAACTCTTTAAACAAACTTGGAATATAAGAAAACCCGCCTTTAGTGTTCTCTTGCCATTCCTTTATTGACCCCTTTACTTGCCCTCTCCTCCTGGCCTTGTGTTCTCTTCTACTTTCCCCAACCCTGAAGTGTTGTAGGAAAAGGATCAGATCTTACTCATTGCTTTCCTACTGTTCATTTGTCCATTTGTTCATTCAGAGACTTTCTGCTCAGTGTGTGCCGAATGCTCTTGCTGAGTATCAATAGTGAGAAAGACTGAGGAGGCCCTGGCCCTCATGAATTAAATACTGGATGAGAAGATAGTCACTCTGCCATTCTTCAGAAACACTGTTTATTGAGTACCTAGCTTGTGCTGAATACTGCTCCAGCTGGTAAGGAATACAGTGGTGAACAAAACCAAAAGTCAAGTGGTAATAAATCTGTGAAGCTAAAAGTAAAGGGAGTAGGAGACAGAAGCAGACAAGTACAGACAATCTACAACACATGCCAAATAGAGATACGAGCAGTGAGTGACAGTAAAGCAGAGAAAAAGAGAAGAGACGAAGGGGTGCGGTTATTCCAGAGAGGATGGCCAGAGAAATCTTCCTGCAGAAGTAACATTTGACCAAAGATCTTAAATGAACTGAAAGGTCACCAGTTTGAATGTGAATTAGTGTAGTCCAGGCTTGGCTGCACAGGTGGATGAGGTATTTTAGAGATACGGGGTCAGGCTAGTGCCTGTGGTGAGGACACGGGCTGAATCAATATGGTGCCACCTTTTTCTTTGGTAACAAGGTCTTCTTTTAGGAAAATAGTCATAGTGTATATTAATTGCTTTTGTTGTTGTGATAGACAGAGGTAATTTCATAAAATGGTGAAATGGATAAATGAAGGCCCTTTGGAGTTCTGTTTATCCTTTAAATGTTTTTTTTCTTTAATTTTGTGGTACTGGGGATTGAACCAGGAATATTCTACCTCCAAGCTTCACCCACAGCCCTATTTTACTTTTTATTTTGAAACAGGGTCTCACTAAGTTGCTAAGGGCCTTGCTAAATTGATAAGGCTGCCCACAAACCTGTGATCCTCCTATCTCAGCCTCCCAAATACTGGGATTACAGGCATTTGCCACCACACCCAGCTTAAATGTTGTTATTTAAAGATATAAAAAATACTGTTCACTTTAGTTTTTCTTTATGATAACTTTTCAGGAAAAAGAAAGTTACCCTTAGAGAACAGATGACTACCATTCAGACCAGGAAAAGTGCTAGTATTTAAACGAGGTTATAAAGATACTGTGTGTGCTGCTTTTGACTGTGGGTGCTAATGACGGATGAGGGTGGTGTCATCCTTCCTGTCCTGCCGATGGGCTTTTTGGTTTCCTATTCGGCCACTTTAGGTTTATTAGGGATGAATTTGGTACCTCTGTGGATTCATTGCTCCCTTACGCCAGTCCGGCTAATGTGCTAGAACAAGGAAATGAGCCTGTATACCTAGAAATCCCAACACTTTCTCATTTGAAGTCTTTGTTTGCTGTCTTTAACAATTTTTCTGTTGTTACTTCACCATCAGCCTTTTGGTAATGTTTTTGTATTGAATTTTTTTTTCCGGTACTGGGGATTGAACCCAGGGGCATTCTACCTCCAGCCTATACCCCCAGCCCTATTTCTTATTCTTCATTTTGAAACAGGGTCTCATTAAGTTGAGGAGGCCTCACTAAGTAGCTGAGGCTGGCTGCGAACCTGGATCCTCTGGCCTCAGCCTCCCAAGTACTGGGATTACAAGCGTGCGCCACCACGCCTGGCTTGTATTGAATTCTTATCATATTTCTCTCAGCATGATACAGCAGTATGTTTAAAATTTTCTTTTCATGTCAAACATTGAAGGCAACTCAAGCACAGTGTGACTCAGTTACGATGTTGGGGCGCCACCTGTACATCAGACTCATAAACATTTCCTGATGGTATATGAAACTCTAAGTTGTAGTGTTACAAGTATCTATTAGTAGCTAGATTTTACATTTTATTTACCTAAAATAATTTTGAAACTTAGATCCGGAGTCCCCATTTAATTATCCAGACCAACAGAGCATAAGGGAGCCCTCTATTGATACAACAGGTGCAGTTACAGAAACTACCAAGGGAATCATTTAATAAGGCAGCTTTATCTACAAGACAGATCTCCCAAGCATAGCCAGGCTTGGATGCCCAACTGGTTGAATGTGAATAGAGGATAATTTTATTGTGCTCTTTCATCTCCTGTGCTGTAACTGTGTATTATCAACCTGTGAATGCACCTTATCTTTCCCCAATTGAGTTTTACATTATCTCTGTTGCTTGGCTTTTTACCTTTTCGGCACTTCCCTGGATATTTATCTTAACAACTTTAGAGGTTTATTTTATTTTATTTATTTATTTATTTATTTATTTATTTATTTTGCGGTACCGGGGATTGAATGCAGGGGCGTTCTACCTCTGCGCTACACCCCCGGGCCTATTTTTTTATGCTTTATTTTTGAAACCGGGTCTCACGAAGTTGCAGAGGGCCTCACTAGGTAGAGAGAGAGAGAGAGAGAGAGACAGAGAGAGAGAGAGAGAGAGACAGAGACAGAAAGAGACAGAGACAGGGAGAGAGAGAGAGCGAGAGAGCTGAGGCTGGCCACGAACCCGGATCCTCCGGTCTCCGCCTCCCAAAGCACTGGGATTACAAGCGTGCGCCACCACGCCCGGCTTAGAGGTTTATTTTAGAATTCAACATTGAACAGGTTATAGATATCAATGTAAATTTGGTTTTAAAAACCCTTTGGGTTCAGATGATTCATATATATATATGTCTCTATCATCGGAAGTTCTAACCCTAAATATCCACAGGAGAAATGAGCAATGAAACCGCTTCTCACAGGAGCTTATAGGAATCAAAAGTGGACAGTACTTAACCCTGATATTATTTTGGGTTATCCAAAAGGCAATAATGTAGTCAAATGGCAAAATTGAAATGCTTTTTTTTTTTTTGTGGAACTGGGGACTGAACCCAGGGGCATTCTACCTCTGAGCTACACTCCTAGCCCTATTTTTTATTCTTTGTTTTAAAACAGGGTCTCACTAAGTTGCGAAGGGACTCACTAAGTAGCTGAGGCTGGCCGCGAACCTGCGATCCTCCTGTCTCAGCTTCCCAAGTACTGGGATTACAAGCGTGCACCACCACACCTGGCTAAAATAATTTTTAAAGTATGTTTATAAAGCACATAAAAAATAAAGTATGTTTATATTACTCATCACTTTTAAGGAAAGAATATAGGTGTTGGTGAAAAGTAACAAATTTAAAAAATAAAATGGAATGATTTTATTTTATTTTATTTTATTTTATTTTTTATTGGTGCATTGTAGTCTCACTTCACAATGAGTATCAGTTTGGTGTTAACATACATGCACACAGCTCTTGGTGTCCCTCCCCCC